>CAJNDV010032409.1:12226-41189 GCA_905221635.1 Symbiodinium sp. CCMP2456 | reverse complement strand
TGAGTGTGTGAGTGTGTGAGTGTGTGTGTGGTGTGTGTGTGTGTGTGTGTTGGTGTGTGTGTGTGTGTGTGTGTGTGTGTGCGCGCGTGCGTGCGTGCGCGTGCGCGCGCGTGCGTGTGTATGTGTGTGCGTGCGCGTGCGTGCGTGCGCGGGTGTGGGTGTGGGTGTGGGTGTGAGTGTGGGACTTCATTGTGGACATGCCTGGGATCCCTGCGCTGTCGGTCCAAAGGAAGGAGTGCGTCATGAAGTTCTCCCGGTACTCCAAGCACTTGGTCTCCGTGTTGTCAATCCTCGAGTAGGAGTGAGCCCAAAGGAAAAAAGAGGGCGCAGAGGGCACAGCGACGCCGCAGAGGGCAGCCAAGGCACAGCTCGGAGACCATGGAGAGCAGGCACTGCATCTGGAAGTGCTCCTACAGGTTTCAACGCACAGAGTCTGTCTGTGTTGCTCGCTTCGTCTGTCCTTGATCTCGTTCAGGTAGTCGCCCATGTTGGAGTCCAGGCGGACCTCTCGAACGTGTGATGAAAGGACGTGCTCATCTGCTCAGGGGGCCCTGGCCATGACGGTGGCCATGGCGAAGAAGTCCTTGAGCCAGCCGTCGATGGTACTCCGAAGCGTCGTGCGCCCGGGAAGATCCTCGTCCTGGCACTCGCTCTCGCATCATCACAGATCGCTTAATCAACGCTTGCAGAGCAGATGACGGCCTCGAAGGGTGGGTCGAACACGATCTCTTCGCCCTGCAGTTCGATTTTCACATCCTCAGTGACTCAGCCAAAAAGTGTGCATGGGCCGCCAAAAACACAAATCGAAGCAAAGGCTTTGCGCTGTCTGCCGTCTCCTTAGGAGTCGGACGAAAAGGGGCAGCATCTCGTGCCGGGTGATGATCAAGGGATCCAAGATCTCACAGAGGTACCTCCGACGGAGGAACCCCGCGACACTGGCCGGGTGGAGGCTGCAGATGGCGGCTGCACTGAAGGGAGACGGCGATGGCAGAGACGAAGCCCTCGATGACGACGTTGTTCACAAAATCCACATAGGCCTGCGCAGAGCCATGCGAGCGATCGCAGAATTCACAGACCTTCGCACAAGGCCTTATAAGGCAGGCCTTCCAGGTCTGGGCAGACTTAGAGATCTTCAAGGATTCGCTCGAGTCTTTCACATAACCTCGGCAGCGAAGGAAACGGGGAAAGGGAGGGGCCCTCCGGTCGCTGGGCGACTCCCGGTCGCTTGTGCGTTTTGGGCTTCGGCGGTGGATCTCCTTGCCACCATCCTTGAGAAAACGAAAACGTGAAAGCTCTGAGTCCTTCTCCGGCCGGTGTTCTCGGAGACCGGGCTGTCATGTTCATCAGCCGGACTCCCACGCGGGCTTTGTGGTTCTGCTCGAATTCCTGGCACTGCGAGGCCTAGGATGCCTGGAATTCTCTGAATATGTGCTTTTTGGCTTTGAAGACTCTCCTCGACGGACACCGGCTTCGCCCCACGCTTCCTCTCTAGCCTCAGAGGCAAGGCAGGGCGCGCCAGAGGCGCCAGAGCTGCTCTCCCCTGTAAGCGGCTAGCATGGACTCCTTGCACCATTGGGACAGGATGCCCGAGATCTTGCGTAGATTGCCCTGAGCTGCAAATGGCCCCGCTTCTCGCGGCCAGGGCCTTGCTAGGCCTTCATGATGTCGACGATGGCCGAGACGTCGCTCACCACCTTCATGGCCACGGCGATGAAGTCGGGAACCTGCCGAAACCGCCGGCCAAGAGCGCCTTCTTCCCGGCCCTTCCCCCAGCTCCCTTGCGGCGCGCGGCCCGCACCTCGGCCTCCCGTGACCACTTCAGCTCCGTGAGGCCCGGAGCCTCGGAGCGGACGGCGAAGAGCGGAGAGTGGCCCGCCACAGTTCCCTCACACCTTATACTTCATATACGTCCCCAAAAGATTGCAAATCAGGGGTTTTGGGGGTTTCCACCACAGCCTACGATTCACGTTCACCGCTCATCAACCTCATTCATTCTTATTCATTCTTACCATGAAAAATTACCTTATTCATCTTACATTGAAAAAATTTTTTCTTATTCATTATCTTTAACCAAATTTCGTTTTCGGGCGGAGGTTCTGGGGCTAATTGACACCTTGTCCATTATTTATGAATATTAACTCAGAATTGTTTTGCTCCCCCCGTGCGACATAACATAGTAGAGGTTGGCAAATAGGGCAATTACCATATAAGCTAACCCCCTTTTATTGACCAACCCTGGCTGCTGATTCTCTGAGTTTGTTCTCTCGCATGAAGCATGTGCAGTACAGCTTCCTCGGAAAAAAGACCTGCATGGCACACTGCCTTCGCAGTGGCCTATACACCAGGTATTCTTCTTCTTCTAAGAGCTCTTCCCCGCGAGATGTGATCTTGTAGACCAAGCTTCGGTAGCATTCTACTCTATCACTTCTGGATCCTTGGGTTATTGTTGTACGATAGAAGAACTTTACGATAGAAGCGAGGTGATCAGTTAAACAAAGTCGAGCCGTTTGGTGGCATGTAGCCGATCAGCACTCAATGGTCCACTGGAGCGGTCGGAGAGTGAGTCTCGTTCGGTGAGCGTCCCATCAAGAATGACACGATCTGCGAGCGAATTTCCGGCAAGAGTTTCAACCACCACATTGCAGGTGTACTGAGGTAACAGGAAAGCTAAAGGTGCAGAGCAGCTTACAAACCTGCGGAGGCAATATAGTACTCATCGTACATACAACATGCTGTCGCTTTCTCCTTTGCACTACCTCTCACAGCATCTGTCTTGTGTTTTATCTCGCTCTTTAATATTTGCACCAGAGCATCTAGTGGCGAACACCACTGTTTTCGAGCGGCATTTTCACCGCGACAAAAGAGCCTGGATCATCTCTCCTGTCTTCGTCCGCAGATTCTTGTGGCGGTGCCACTGTGCAGAACGGATCTTGCGGGTGAGAATAGGATTGCCGGGCTCCCTCGGATGGCGCCAACATCTGTCGATGACTTGAGTGCCGGCTTTCGCCTTCAACTTCTTGCCATACGGTTGTGTGACGTGATGAACCTTCATGTAGCGGGGCTTCTCCCAAATCACCTGCCGCAAGACACTACATCAAAATGCCCGCAGCGGCGTGCAGACACGACGGAAGTTTTTTCCACTAAAGGGCGCCCTATCCAGGTGAGCCGCACAGCCGCGGAACGGTCTTTGAAGCAAAGCTTTCAGGCTCCAGGTGTCCTAGTGCACAGGCGGATTTTCACCCGTCCTCGGCTCTCTGGTAGGGCCGCGCAAAACTAGAAGCGAAGACCTATGGAGACACCTCTTCCTGGGACTTGCGAGGTTTCCGAGCATGCCTTCCTGCTTGGGTGACCAGCTTCTTGTGTCTTGCCTCTGCAGAGGGTTGGAGGCACCCATCATATAGTGCAGCAAGAAGCGGTTCTCGATCACATCCCAGTTTTGTGAGGACATCTGCGAGCATCCTTGTGGTATCCACCCAAGTCGCGTAAAAGGTCTTTGACCTGGGCCAGCAAAATCCGGACTCTCTTGTCCTGTGGCTGGCCAGCGTCTTTGTTGAGTGTCTGCTCCGAACTTCTGGCGTCAGTGAAGCATATGATCTTCTCCTTGAAGTAGCGCGCGTCCAGCTCGTACACAGGACCGGTCGGCTGGATCGCTTCCCTCAAGAGAATCCTAACAAATTCCCCAGCTTCAACTCCAGCCAGGAAGCCGTTTGCCTCAGCAGCCAAGGTGCTACGGCAGAGTCTCTTTATGGATCCAGAGTCCAGGACGGATTGGAAACTCGTCCCCTTTTAGGATCTCCTTCGTCGTGAGACCAACCACATACCCACACTGTGACTCGGCTCCCTCGACGTTGGCAAAGCTGCTGTCGGCGAAGCAGAAGACAACGCTGTCTTCCAGTTTCAAGTCGCTCTTCTTGAAACACCACTTAGCTTCGCAGGTCTCCTTCAGCTGCTTCACCGCCTTGTTGAGGTTCACGACGTCCTTCACGGTGGGTCTTCCCATGGATTGCGCAGCCATGCTCACGTTGACCATCAAGTCGGGACGAGACTGACGCGTGACCCATCCCATTTGCCCGATGAGACCACGGAAGGCAGTCTTCTCGGCTTCGGCGAGGGGAGACCCGGGCATCTTCCTCCTTTCAGGTTCCAGGACCATGTATTGGACCAAGCAAAAGCTCCATGTGAACCCCATGGGAAGGACATCGAGGTCTGGACAAATCCGACAATCCTCAGGAAGACCAGCGAAGTCCTTTGGCACGCATTCAGGGAAATACTCAAGGGCAGCCTTTGGGTATATATCCTCTTGGAAGCAGAACTACTCTCTGAGAGATTTTGGTAGACGGCAGGCACTTCCTGTTTGTTTTCACTCGCTCCTCGCAGAAAACTCCAATCTCTCTTCTAGGGACCTGAGCCACAGTCACGACTCGTTTGTGTCTTCTTTCTTTGTTTCTCTTCATCATGTAATGTCTTTTTAGGTTCTCATCTCTTGAATGTGGTGTGTCTTTCTTTTCCCCCTTCTTCTTTCTCTACTGACGTATTTTTACATTAGTTACAGATTTATTGCTGTGTTGTTTGAACTCCTAGTTTTTGTTTCTGCTTTTTTGCTACGCTCTTTATTTATCTCTTTATTTCGTTCTTTCTTTCCTTCTTTCTTTCTTTCTCTTTCTATGTTCCAGTATTTCTTTGGTTGTTCGTTGTATTGTTTTCTTTCGCTCGGTCTCTCTTTCTTGTGGCGAACGCTTTGAGGCCTCAACTGCCGCTGCCTCAGCCTGCAAGCGCGCCACCATCATCTTCTCAAGACGAGAGTCCTTGGCGACATGCCATGACGGTCATGGTTAGGAGTACAATATAATAAACTATACTATAATTATTACAATATCGAATACAATATCAGACTATTAGCACACACACACACACAAAAGTGCATACTATGGTTTCTGTAGCTTTCGGTAGGCGCACGTGGCCATCGTACATGTAACTGCTGGTCTATGTCCTAACTGCAGTGACCTTCACTTCCAAAATCTATACTATAGTATGCTCCCAGATACATTGCAAACACGTGGGATGCCTTCCCAAGCTTGTAAGAGCCGCACCATGGTGGCGGGCCAAAGAATCGAAAGATTTACAGGGCTGATCGCTGATTGCTGCGGGACAACAACCGGCATAACAGATATCGCCAAGATATCAAAACAAACGTCCTCCATCCCTGTTTAGATCTCCAACTGATGGAACGAATATAATGAAAAATGTTGCTTGTTGCATGCATCGGCCCCTGCGCAAGGATGACAGCACCAATCAAGAAGATCGCTGGGCGCAGTCTTAACCATAAACTATGCCACTGACTGTGGCTCAAGATGCGACAAATCTTCTGAGTGAACTATGGGGTTTGGGGTTATTTGGGGTTGGGGATTGGCGTTCCCCTCCTGGTACCCTAGTCCTCCCTCTTCCTGGTACCCTAGACCGGCGGGACTTGTTCGTTCAAGGATTCGGGGCTGGAAGGTGAGAGGATTGAGGAGAGAGGTATTCCAGATGGCGGGGGATTTTAATGATGTTCCTCGATGTCTCCCTTCTCCGACTCCAACTCACTTCAGCATGATCACAGACAGAAGCCCTGATCAACAGGTTATGAGCCCAAGTGCTCCAGGCCATTACTCCGCAACATCTGTGATACCAGCTCAGCATCAGCATAGTCCCCCTGTTTCTGGCCAGGACGGAGGGGCATCAAGTGATATTGTTATGTCAGGCTCAGAATTCTTGATCCGTCAGATGAACGAGATTAGGACAGCAAATGGCGACGTGGTTCGAATGATGAGGCAACTCGAGGGAAATCATTGGGACATTGTGGCCATGACTGGCATAGATCAGGTGCAACAGAATCTTGAGGGGTTTCGTTTAGAGATGGAGCGTCGCACGAGTCTGCTTGCAACTGGATTGACCACAGCTGGAATTGATCAGTTACGCGATGCCGCATTGCAGAGCAGTCAGGCCCATGTCCAGGCTAGTGAAGCATTCGGAGCATTGAATCAGCGCGTGAATGAGCTGACCGAGAGTGTGAAACGCCTTGCACAGAAGGTCGATGACATAGAAGGCCAGGTGTTTCTTCATGAGGCGATGAGCCAACAGATGAGTGAACTTCGTGATCGTGTGATTGCTTTGGAGTCCCGCGGCTTAGCTGGTGGTGAATGGCCCGAGGCTGAGCGAGACGCATTCCTGAAGCAGCAGAAACTTCAGTCGGATAAGATTTGGTTGGGGATACACGATCTCCAGGAGACCGTACGGAAAGTTGAGTCCAGGCCTGTTGAGGAGGAGCATGGACGATCAAAAGAACTTGCATCAGTTATGGAGCGTATTGTGAGGGTCTGTGAAAAGCTACGGGCGAAAGATGAGGAGATCCAGGGTCACCTCAGCCATATCTTGAGCCGTGAGCCAAAACCAGATGCTTCGGTACCCTTGCGTGCACCTGAGATGCAAAAGAGGGGACCTAGTGCAGTCCCAACATTCCACATGGCAAGTGGGACGCCACTTCAAGAAACAACAGAAAGAAGATGAGAGAGATCAGTGGTGGGATGCCTATGATGAGAAGCCTATACAGGATTGGTATGGGCACCCACCAGGGCTGGGTCAAGGTACATGGGCGCCAAGTGCTCCACCTCCAGCTTTACCCCGTCAATTTCTGAAATCAAAAAACTTCTTCAGCCGCAGGCCGTGTCTTGCAGTTGGAGTCCAAGGACTTGCGCGTCCCAGGTGGCCAATGGAAGCTTTTGAAGGAGTTCCCGAAGATTCAAGAACCAAAGGGCCAGGCCTGGGAGAAAGGGCTGCAATTCGCGCCATACGCAACTGAAATGGTGTCGGTTGCAAGTTGCGTGGGTCCGGGTTTCGCGCGATACGTGAGGTTTCAAATTGACCGAGCATTGGAGCGGTATCAGACAAGACTGGATAGAGGTGTAAGTGAATGGGACTTGATGCCAACAACACCTGCTGGTTGTGATGAGTTTGAATCTCGACTTTCGATGACCCTGTTATCGCAAACCACTGATGAGATCAAGCGTGGAGTTATCGAGTCGGCAGCGGGACAGGTTGTTCCATCACTGGCTATCCTTGAGGCTGTTCTGGAAAGGTACCAACCAGGAGGAGTGGAGGAAAAGGCAGCCTTGACGAGCTTTTTGCGTAACTTGCCTCAGGCATCATCATTCACAGAGTGTTTGGCTACTATGCGTAGATTCAAGCTGGCAAACTCGCGAACATCAGCTCTTGGGTTGCCTAGCCACCCTCCTCATGAAGCGATTGCATCCCTAAACAACCTTGTCAAGACCTTGGAGAAGAAAAATGCCACTCTGAGTACTAGCTTGAACCTGCTACGTCTTCGTCCTGAGCTCTTCAGAGGCAAGGCGCCTTGCTGCTGAAGAGTTCTCCAAACCTGCCCAATCCAAGGGATACGAGGCGCCTCTTGCCTGCATGTGCTCTGGACGCCTGCGCGTCAGGACCTTTGACTGAAAGTCTGTAATATTCAATCCTTGCCCGACCGGGGCACCAGCAGGGACAATCACTTCCAAGGACCCACACCTCAGGCTCAATTTCTGGATTGGCCTCGGCGGCTGCATGGGATGCCCCGGGGTACTAGTCTTTCGGGTGAGTGCCATCGATGAGACAAGTCTGGATTTTCTGGAATGAGATCTTCACTGTAAACATCGTGGTCTGGAGTGCACACCACCCACTCATCCTCGAAGACCCTTCCGATGAGGAGCCGCGTATGGACCACCCCCTCGGATCCCCTCGATATCGCAAAAAGACCAGCCCACCCTCGTTCATTGTCTCAAGGGACTAAGCAGACCTGGTTGGCAGGCCCTTAGGACTCCAAACACTCCCTTTCCCGCAGACTTGCCTTTGACAACAAGGGTCCACTCCTGTTCTCACCCCGTTTCACAGTGACGTGCAGGAACAAGGCTAGGCTCGTCCCGATAAGAACAATCAGCAAAATAAACATGATCCACACACCGACTCCTTCGAAGACACCGCGAGCTTCCGAAGTCGCGCAAGCACAATGGCACTGACAGACACCAGGATCGGTCAGCCAGAGCCAACCGGCTAATCCAAAGATAGCGAGCAACCCAGATATGCATCCAGTCTACCCACAAAAACGCCACATGACGGACGGCTTATTACCTTAAAAAAACTTCTTTCAAGCTGCATGCCAACAGAAACGTTAAGCCCTTTCCAGGAGCAACAGGCTCACACACACCAGCCTCTTTTGACGGGAAGTCTCTTCGATCAATGCCTAGAGCATGATGTCCAAAACAGCAGCCGAGCAGGAACTGAAATGTCAGTGCTGCTCAACGCGAGCACGCGCTCAGCTTGAGTTCCTCAAGCCTCTCCCAACTCTCCAATCCACTGTGAAGTCAACCCCGCAAATTCATCACATGATGTTAAAGAGGTCAAATCTTGCCTGATTCAAGCGAGAGATGCGCGGTAGTGCATCCGAGTGAACATAGAGGGCATCGTGGAAGGACCAAGCTTGATGTCCTCTAGCACTCCAGCGCTGCAAACGCGTTTGTTGCCTGACATCAAAACTGTTTTTGGCACGAAGAATAGCTACCTCGCCTCGGCGCTGATCGCTCCCTGAGCCATCTCCCAAACAACAAAAACGTCGGCCAAGGGGATGCCCTGGCGAGCGAGCTCAGATGCCCCTGAGCGCCTGAAACTGTGAGTGGTCAGAAGCACATTTGGCCCACCTATAAGACCAGAGAACTTCTTCACCCATCGAAGCACGGAAGCATACGACACAGTGAAGAGTGGCTGACTGGGATCAACCGCTGGAAAGCGCCTGAGAAATTATCCACGCTTGTCGATGCGGCTGCTCAACGCCCCACGCATCAAAGACCTTCCAAGCAGTACGGTACGACGCTCGCGGGCTAACTTTCTGTACGGCCGAAAGTGCCCATCCGTGTTCAGCACGCCCCTTTGCTGCTTCATATCCATCCAGGAGCCACTCAGCTAGAAAACCATCCTGCTCAGCCTCAGTCATGCTATGCCATCGAAGACCTGCAGATTTTAAATCATTGCTGAGGTGCTCGAGGGCCTCCAGGTACTTCTCGCGCGTGGAATGCTTCAAGGTTTTCAGCAAGAAACGGTGCACGCGGTTGGGGCCAGTCCCACTGAACATGATGCAGGTTGACCCATGGATCACGGGCCTTGCAAGTGCGATCAACGGGGAAAGCCTTAAAATGGTCTCACGTAGCCTTTCCGACGCACCGCTGCCACCCGCTCACAAAGTTTGTAGCCAGCGCGGGACCTGTGCGAAACAAGCCTTGAGGATTCAACCAGAGCAACGCTTCATGCTTTCGGCTGTGATTGCATTTTTCGTGGGTGGTAGCGCACTGTTTGGGGAGCAAAAGACCAGTGGGCTTTTTGCTGCTTGCTCCATATCTGCATTGGTGTACCTCACGATACTGCATCTTGAAGAACTTGCAAAAACGAGCAACCTCCTCTGAGCAAAAGAACGATGGATAGGGTGGCCCGGGATCGGCAGGATGTTCCAGCCCACTCCAACCTCCCTGACAAGCAATTTCGCCCAACAAACCTATGCTAAGGAGGAAAAGCACTGACCCCACATACACTGCCTGTTGCTCTCCCACCGTGCAATGCGCTCGTGGCTCCCAGACTGCATCACGAGGTCTCAATGGCCGTGGACCCCATCTGTGCGGAATCGACTTGGCGTGAAGGGCACGCGAAACTGTGCTGCGAGGAGGCGAACCAAAACCGCCCAGCACTTTTCCACTTTGGATGAGTCCATGTTGCGCCTGTAGCAATTCCATATGCGGTCTTTTGGACCCAAATCCCCTAATGGCCAACTGCCGCCAACGGATCAATACGAATAGCGACTATATTGAGTTCATGGAGTGCACCAAGATTTTCAAGACCATCACACAGATCGCCGTCCTTGTAGGCCCTGAACACAAGTGAAGGAAGAAGTAAACGTCACTTCTAACTGAGCGACATGTCATGCTGTGTCGAGGAGGGCTGAAGGAAGGCCCTGTCACTTCATGGCTAATGCTTATGATGATGTGCCGATATCCATAAACAGAACCTGGCACAATTGCAAGTCAGTCCGACTCCTACACATTTCAGTATGGTCAGCGAGTATTGCTCACTGTAATCACAACTAAAGCTTGGTATAGTTTCTAGTCTCAACCGAGACGGCAAAGTGCCCTGCCTTGAAGTTGAACCAGCAGAGTTCTTCGGGTCCATCATGTCGTTTCCGATCAGATGGGCCTCTGCTGCCAGGACTTGTAGCGCTCCTTGTCTTCCACAACCAACATCTACGTAAGCTGCAGACCATTCGAACGCGGCATGGGGAGGTTGTTTTCTCACACGTGTACAAGTCCTGGCACGCGCACAATCACGGCTCACGACCACAAGCTGGATGCAACTGTCCTCAGAGAACGATGACGACGGGCAGCCGGCGAACTGCTCCCATCCCTGCAGCATGCGAACTTGGACTACACGAGACCTGGCAATACAGCCTGGCCTTGAGGCTTTTGCCAAGTGCCAGTGCCATACATGGCCCCGGCGGCATTGGTGGGCCCTGGACGAAGACGCACACGCCATCGGAACGTCGCTCGTTGGCAGGATCGGTGTTTCACTCTCTCTCTTTCTTTCCACAAGGTTGTGGTGCAGGGGAGCAAGCCCCCCTACACCGCGCGCNNGTGCGCCCCCGCCATTTGCGGGTGCCAGAGGTGAGAGATGCAAAAAAGGGAAAGTGCAATCGGTTGGATTGAAGGGGTTGCCGCCCCCCGATCGCACCAAACTGTCCGTCCAGCCTGCATGGGGCTAGGCCCCGTTGAGAAATGAAATGAAAAGACTAGGGTGGGGCAACAGCCCCTTTGGAGCGTTCGGAAAAAGGTGCTGGGAGCCCGTGAGGGGCTGTGGAGCGAAATGGGGTTGGCTCAGCGGCCCGTCAGTATTGTACAACTGAGCTTAGGCTCAAGCAATCTCAAAAAACCAGTTCGGAGAGGAAGGGGTTTAAAGACCCCCTAGCTAGCATTGATCGAGCGGAAAGAAAAGCCCCTGTAGCTAAGTCACAAGGGTCAAAGGTCCCCTAAGGCAGGAGGTCGCAAAGAAGTCCCGCTACAAAGTGGACCAAAATTGAGAAAAGGGTCTGGACGAATTAACAAAAGCGGGAAGTTCAGCCCGGTTCTAGGGTTACCCCTCACTCCACTCTCTCTCTCTCTCTCTCTCTCTCTCTCTCTCTCTGCCGCGCCGTCATCAAGAGTCTCGCAATGCAAGGGCACGAAAAGCATGGTGCGTGAGGGTTTACACACGATAATATCGTATACAGCTCACCTCACCGAGCTAGTCGTTGACGTAGATGTAGATGTCGGGTTGACTGACAGAACGCTGGCAGGCAAGCGCGGTCCTCTCCTTTTCACTCGCAAGCTTGGAGATCCACTGCTGTCTGTGCAAGCGGGAGCGTCACGCACAATGATATGGCAACAAGGAAAGAGAATACACTAACTCAGGTATGTTACTTGAGTCACTGTTGAGCTAGGAGCTTTGCTCCGCTGCTCTTGCTGAGCCTTGAGCCTTGAGCTCAAGCTTGAGCCAAACGTTGCCATTGATGAGCTTCATAGTTCTTATCCGGTAGCCAACGGTTGCCCGGAGTATCCTCTGAGCTTGGTTGCCAATGGCGAACCCAAGCTCCTAGATTACGTTACCATCGTAGCTCAAAGGGGCGAAGCCATAATCGACATAGGCATCGAGGTCTCTTGGCACCCCCCATGAGTGAAGCCTCCGGCTTTACTCAAAGATAGGAAGAGAGTAGCGGGACCTGAAAAGGTAAACGAAGAAATAGCTCTTTGGCAACTGACTTTTTCATGTGCGTGAATGAACCTCTCAATTATAATGTCAGCGTGAAACGCAGTTACGTCAAATGCGATCCCCACATCATCGCTGCGAGACGGACCCATGGCCCGTCGAAGTAGTGTGCTCAGGAGTTGGTCAGGGCCAGCATGGAGCTGCTGGCCAGGCTCTTCTGGTTGGTGACCAACTCGATGGCCTCTGCTTTCTCCCAGCTGCCCCCTTTCATTTTCGCAGCCTGGATAGCAAGAATCCTTTGGCACAAGATGTCCATGGCCCTCTCGATCTCCCGACGGTTCACAGAGTCCAAGATCTCCGCCAACGTGAGCGCCTCTTATCCCGGATCTCGGTGAGTCCTGTGAACTGGTGCGCCCAGGCCGCCACTGAGGCCTCCCTGAGCTGGCTTGACCTGCTCAATGTGCCCTTTGACAGCCTGGCGTACACCCCTGCCAAGAGGTGGGCCGTCAGCGCACCTGGATGCTTCGAAGCATATGCCACCAGATCCCCTTTCTTTTTCCACTTTAAGCCGTCGACGTGGGACAAGTCGTCGTAGCTCACGCGTTTGCTCTTCCCTTTGTCCTTCCACCGCAACGGCTTTCCGCTGGAACTCCCGCTGCTGCTCCTCGAGCTTCTCGTACTGCGACTCCGCGACTGGAACAACTGCTGCTGGACCCACGTCGCCTTTTCTTCTTCTTGTCCTTCCTGTGGCTTTTCTTTTTCTTCTTGCATTTCTTGCCTTTCTTCCGATCCTTCTTTTCCTTCCTCGACTCCGCCAAGGACAGGGCCTGTAGCTGCTTTACTGCCGCCTCCAAGCTGCGTAGGTCCAGCTGGTTTGTGGGCGTCTCCACCACCGGCGCCATGGCTCTGAAGCCCCAGCCCGGACACCTCGGCCGCACCACCTGCCACCACCGCGCCTGGTGCCCCGACATTTGCTGGGGCCACCGGCATCACCACCGGCAGTGGCACAGGCTCCAGCCGGCCTGCTGTCCCAGCTGCGTTCACCGGATAACTTGCTGCACCCGCTAGCTGCAGCTGTTGCAAAAGGACTGCGCCATCCCTTGTTGTGTGACTCTGCCGCTGTTGGAAACCACTTTGCCGGAGGAGTGCAGACCCAGTTCACTGCATCCGCCCCAACCCCATGCGGAGGACGCCGGCTTGCAGCTCCCACCATGACGGAAGCACCTGGAAGCACCACAACCCAGATCCACTGTCCTCCATCTCGGAGGTGGTGCGGGCAAGGATCTCTCCTGGGCCGGGTCCATGCCCCACCACAAACACTTCGTCGTGATGAGGAGGCCTTTCCACCACCGCAAACGTGCCTATCTGGAATTGCCTACTCCTGCGGCTGCCATCCCGTCGCAGGTTAAGGGAAACTGGTCTGTCCGACTGTAGCGCAGCCATAACGCGAGAAATTGCACTCGCCTATACGATTCCAGAGATGCAGCAGTTCAGTGCTCCCACGACGCACCCAATAAGCGCCCCTCAGAATTAGATATACGAGCAGGCGAAGACAGAGTACTATTAATGGAATCCACTCCAGCAATAGCAACACTCCGCCCACCACGAACAAATCCCGCGCGCCTTGCCACAAGAAATCAGTAGCGCCGTGTGAAGACAAGACTTGATGGCCAACAAAGCTGACCACTTCCCTCGCCACACCTTGTGCAATCAAAGCCCGCCAGCTCTGATGCGCTACAAGTCCGGTGAGCCCGGACAAGGTAGCTGCACCCGCAACGCGTATGGCCATCAACCTTTTGACCTCCCCCGAGCAGCTTGAGCAATGAATGACAGAGTCAAGTAACGTGTTGTCACGTGAAAGAAACTACTAGTTGAATCACAGCTCAATTTGCAATATTTGGATATTTAAAATAAATGACCGTTGAAAAAATACTGTATGAAATGAGATAGGTTCCTTAACTGATGTTTTTGCAAATCTTGGAAAAAAAACATATCAATAAAATGAATGAGGTTGATGAGCGGTAAGCGTGAATCGCAGGCCGTGGTGGAAACCCCGGAAACCCCTGATCTACAGTTTTTTCCCCCGACCCTCCCCCCCTGCTTGCTGAGCCGTGCCACCAAGGCGTTGTCCATCTTCACGATCCGGTCCTCCAACAAGGGCTCCTGCAAAAATGGTCTGGTCCTCCTTTCTAGGCGCAGTCTTGGCTCTTTCTCCGTACTCCGTACTGCACGCTCGCACACGCCTCCACGGGCAAAAGGTCTGTCAGTACCGAGTTGTAGAGCTCCACGATGTGGTCGAGCCTGAGGCTCACAGTCTGCAGCAGAACCCTGCAGAAGATGCCCCCTGGCACTCTTGGGGCGGTTGCTGGCTTGTCCACCTCCGATAGATGTCCACCATGCTGTAGATGGTCAAGGCCTCTTCCGGCACCTGCCCGGACCCCCAACGTGTGCATGGCTCACCATCACGCGAACGTGCCTCCAGGCCGAAGATCAAGAAGAAGCGGACCTCCCCCGGCCAGTCTGTTTCTACAGGTTTACACATGCTGTGGCGCCGTGCGCCGCCGTTCGCCTCCCGCAACAAGCGGACCAGGGCAGGGTCGAAGTTCACCTTCAACAGCCCGGTCCTGAAAGCCGAGAGTTGGAAAAAGCTGCCCCCGTCCCTGGCGAGGCCGGGCCTGTCGTGTCGGCGGAGCAAGCGGAGGTGCAGCCGCTTAGCGGCCTGCCGGCAGCTTGCTCAGCATTCGACGGCTGCGTCCAAGCCGGAAGCCTCCGCCACTTCACCCTTCCAATCGGAGTAACGCCGCGTCTCGAAGGAATCCAATGTCTCAACGGAAGGCAGGCGCCAAAGGAGGAACTCAAGGCAAACGGATGAGCGGCCGCCTGCAAGGTCCTGGAGTGCAAGGCCTCCAGCTCTTTGAAGCTCGAAGGAACCTTCTGGAGACAATCATGGCGCAACACGAGAAGTCACCAACATCTTTCCAAACTGAAGCTGAGGACATTTTATTGTTTTCATATGTTTTGCATCGGAACCACTCATCTACACGTTTGACATGGGCTTCTGCGCATCATCAAGCGGGCAGCTTTTCCCTGCGATGATACAGAGCAAAGCTCTGTAGACCACTGCTCCGTGCGTCAATGTATAAAGTTCCTGCACTCAGAACATGGACAAAATCACGAGAGCAGGTGATAATTGTGTTTCTGAACATCGAAGCCCATATCATTGCGACGTGACCCTCGCTGCGAATGTATTGACTTCCAAAGACGTCACCTTTCCTCAACCAAATTTTGCGAAGTTTGATGTCTCATTCTGAGCACCGCTGCCAACTTGCGTTTGTGTATCTTCATTCGCCGTGCCAACAGGTAGAGAATTCCTGCGCCGTGATAGCAGTTTCTGCTCCAACTGTCCGAAGCACTTGGTTCTCATGAGCACAGTACCCCGGAGGAAAGCGCGGCTCAGAGGTAGACGTGCTGTAGCATGGTGTAGGCGCTCGGAAGATGATTTTGTGACGCCTGTGCTTTTGGTTCCAAAAACCTTTGGATTTGGTTTTGAGTTTCCTGCTGCTAAGTTGTTTGTGCACGAGACATGGCACGTCCAAGAAGATCAAGTGGCGGTGATGTCGAACGAACCTGCATAGGTGCTCCATTCCTGCTGCTAGTCTCGTAGCGGACTTGCCGACGATCATGATGCAAGCATCCAATGCTCGGGCGATGGGAGGGATGCTAGATGATGCACGACGATTCTGTTGTACAGCAAGCTATGGCCCTCTGGGATACAGGTAGCAAGGCTGTGCTCGCTTGCGTACTTGAAATGCTGTGTTGTGGGAAAGGTCTGGCCCCGCTTTGCCAGTGGGGGTGGTGTGGCAGAGAGGTGAGGTCATCTCATGCTGGCGCTCAGACTCGAGCACCTATGAATAGCCTATGAAGTGGCAACGAAATGCCTGTCGGAATGACAGGGGGAATGGTTCATGAGCCTTGAGTCCCATGTTGTAGAGGATCGACTTTATCAGCATGCAATATGAACCTCTTGATGATGTGCCACTTCCTTGCGAAACCTCATGTTTGCCAACAAACAGAATGAACACGACGCCGAGAAGAGCCAGAACGAGATTAAGAAGTGCAGAAAGTGCAGCTGGGACTGCCAGCCTCACCACGTGGCAACAGTTCGTTGCATGCCACGATCTTGGGCATAGGGTCCTCAGAGCCGAATGAAGGACTCTCGCCCGCAGCTAGTCCCAGTCAGGCTCTCCGCTCTCCTGAAGGCGCATCCGAAGGCTGCGTGCCCACGACAAAGCCCCGGCCACTGGTGGCAAGTTGTAGAAGAGCGGCGCATCTCAGGGAAAAAACACGGGCTCCCTGAGCAGTGCCTCTGACGTGTTGCACCGGGCCCCGGGGAGCCTGGTTCGCAGCCTTCCACACGGTCCACATTGGCCACGAAGCTGGCCTGCAGAGGGCCGGGACACGGCCCTGCCATGCCTTGCCTTACAAAATTTGTGTTGAGGGCCTCCAACTCCTCCACATCCCTCTTGTACTGGCCAATCAACACCTACGGACGTTACAGGGAATAGCCGGGCTACTTAAGCCTTGCCGACACGACTTTCAGACTTTGCCCCACCTGCTGCTTCCGCACGAGCTCCGCTTGCAAGACCGGCCGCTCCAGCAGCCCCTGCGCTGTAGAGCTCATGGATGGTCCGCAATCGGTGAGTGACCGCTGCGGGTGCCTCGAAGGCATCAAGGAGCTTCGCTCGACCGTGCAGGGTGTCCTGGAAAAACCAAGACCAACAGGGCATCTCGGCTTTTGGCGACCTCTGCCTCCCATGTCCTGATCCTGAAAGGCGCTGGCCAGGACGCTGCCCAGGCGCCGGTCCAGATCACCTCGCGGCGTGCATAGATGCGGCGTGCAGAGGCGCTTTTCCGGCTGGGGCAGGCACGAATGGTGAGCCGGAAGGCGTGGAAGTCGCGTATGAAGTCCGTCTCCTTGACCTCAAAGAAGAGTCAACTGCTCTGATGCCAGCGTCTTTCTAGGGCCGAAGAAGACTCAGGGCGGGTGGCATCGAAGATGTCGTAGGGGACCCGACCTGAGCTCCGTGGCTCGAGGCGCGGTCTGTCCTTGCAAGATTGGGCCGGCTTGGCCCTGGGCGAAAGTCTCCCACGGCCTGCGACAGCCGAAGAGCGGACATGACGGACATGAGCGGAGCTCCGAGCCCGGCGGACTCCCCTCCCCTCCTCCCCTCGTCCCCCGGCCTTCTCAAATTCCTCATGCACCTGACACAGCGACACACAGTGACACACAGAGACTGTCTTGCCGTGTAGCAGCCGCTTAACGCCACGCTTACGTTCCCGGGCCCGCCGGGGGGTGGCACCTTTCGGACGGAGGCAGAGAGCACCTTGCCCTTGGTGCCTCCCATGGCAAGGTTCGCCAACGGAATCCTGATGTGACTCACTGCGGCCCTGCGGGGCGCCTCCGATGTCCACCTTCTGGAGCTTGTTGAACTGCAAAACGGTTTTCACAAAGTCCAAGATGTCCGAGACCTCAAAGTCGAGACTTCGATTCTGCGCTGAGGGCCGAGGCCAGGTGCCAGGGCAGGGGCCCGCTCGGAGAAAGCTTCCAGGCGGCCAAAGACCACTTGGCTCCGCAGGCGCCAGCCGCTGCCGCTCCCCAAACCGCTCCCCAAACCCAGGCCCAGGCTCGAGGCCACGGCGGAGCCCGCCGGGCCCCCCGCCCCGCTCGCGCTCGGGGGACCGGGACCGCCAGTCCCCACGGTTACGGCGGCGCCTCCCGCTGCTCCTCCAACTCCGCCCACTCCTGCAGGAAATTTGCGGAAACGGCTACACCGGGCCTCATACTCAAGCGCCGCCACCGCTAGGGCGGCTCTTTTCGGCGGTCAATGGTGGCGTACTGAGGCGCTGCATCTCGAATTCTTTTCGTGAGCCCCTCTTTGAGGTGGGCCCAGCAAGAAGCATGTGTAGCTCTCCTTGGCCAAAAGGAATCTGCAAAGACTACAGCTGCCCTCATAGCTCGAGGGAATTCCCAGCTCCCACAGCTAGCTCTGCGTGCACGCAGGGAAGTTCTGGCTGCAGGAAGGGGAGAGGCACGTTGTGACTTTGGGAGCACAACAAACTGCCCAAGGCATACCTCAGCAGAAGGGAACAGAGAAGAGCAAGCCTTATACAGCATAGCATGCTACTGGCATGTCTCTGTGACTCCAGTTCAACTGACTGTTGCCGCACTGGCGCATGTCTCAATCTGCACCGTGGCGAAACAGGTTGCCCCGGAAGCACACAAGCTGATTCGCGGTGCGCAGCACTGAGTGCCGTATCCCCTGAGCGCACGAAGCAGGAGCTCGATCTTAGGACCTAGCGGACCTAGCCGAGCCCTACCTACCGCTAGCGAAAGAACGTCTCTTCGAAGGCGACCCGAAAAAGGGCATCCGAGGAGCCAGAGCCGAGAGCCAGAGCCCCTAGAATCCCTGCAATCCGCTCAAGTCTGACGACTCCTCCTCTGCCGGATATAACAAGCAACTTTTGCAGCTGTGGCACCCGCATGCCGAGATGATATCTGTGGCGTAGCAGGTGCCCCCAGTGCAACGGTGCAGCGTCACGTCGTGGCCGTTCCCGAGAATCGAAATCGCATCGCACCGGAAGGATGATGGCTCAGATGGATCAGACTCCGGAGGGGCGCTTGTCGTCGCTGTCGTCTCCAGATCCGATTCCTTCTGGGTCGTCCCTGTGTCGGCCGCGTGCCCAAGAAGAACAAAAGCCGAGAGCACAAGCAGCCAAAGCCAGGGCTTTCCGGCGGCTCTGCAAAGCGGCGCGCCGGCCCGGGGACCAGCTGGCCCCAGCCCGGGGAGCGACCCCGGCCCCGGCCCGATTCCAGGCGTTCTGTCGGGCTCTGCTGCCATGGGGAGAAAGAGGGCGACAGTACTGCGAAAACGCTTATAAATCTCACGTGTCTTGAAAAGTCTCCGATGAAAGCACGCTGAGTTTGTCGCGCACTAGGTGATATCAGAAGATTTGAAAAAAGGAGCTTCAGTCAGAGAATGAGCCTCAGAAGAGCGTGTGTATGCACGAGAGAGACAGATAGAAAAAGAGGGAGAGAGAGGGAGGGAGAGACAAAATGAAAGTTGAACATTTGCATCACTCAGACTCAGGGATGGCAACGCAGCTCGCAGCGACGCTCCTGTCACATCCTTCGAGAAGGTCCTCAGTTGCACCATCTACGGAAAGAGAGAGAAGCAGAGAGAAGAAGACGTTTCACTTCCACTCTTCAAACTTCAAACGCGCCCACCTAGTTCGAGGCCCCCGCTGCTCCGAGCTTCCTTCGGAGAGGCTCCGATAGCGCTGGTAGGCGTCCTGTCCAGAAGCGGAGGGGAAGCAGAAGGGGCAGCGCCGACCGCGAGCTGCGAGCTGCACGAGTCGAGCATTCGAGGGCTGCTTTGCGGCCCGCAATCGCGTTTGCCATGAAGAAAGCGCGGACAAAGCAGCAAGGCGAGGCGAAGCGAAGTGCGAGTCAATGCGCACACTGCAACTTCAATCGCTCATATGATGCTGTTGCTCGCACTGCGGTAGATTTGGCTTGCAGCAACGGCAACCTTTCAAAAATGCCCGGTGTGGGCGAGGCCTACGTCGACGTGTTTCACAAATGGGCAGCAAACCTCGATCTCAAATCCTAAAGAGGACGCGTCACGAACATCAGCAATGGAGCAACTCCACCTGCGCGTAAAATGTAAGCTGCATTCGTTGGCATCGCTTTGCCCATGGGGAAAGGCGGGGGGACAGACTCACATGCCCAGGAAAAAGCTCGCCCACGCATGTCTTGTCAGCCACAATTCGTCCGTGCGCCAACTCGTGATAACAGCGAGATGGTGGCAGTTTCCGGCCGGGACACGGCCTATGGCAGGGGGACACTGGTGCAACCATTTCTCCGGCTGGGGTAGAAGCGAGCTAGGTGCAGGATTTCTCTACGAGAAGCCAAAGTCAGGTCACTCACGTGGAGCTACCGCCTGCAAGGCGTGTCGGCGATTGTGATCTGCTGTTAGGACAACCAGCGCTAGCGTAGATTCCGAATTTCCCAGACTTTAAAGCCCTGCACCTCTCATCCGTCTGACATACAATGCACTTAAGCAGCTTCCAAGAGAGCTCGCCTCGCTACTCTCCAGGGATTCTTTCGGCGTCTTCGTTCGCACGGCGCCACAAACACAGGCGGGCCATTTCTTTTACATGTCAATCAAGGAGTCCTTTGTCGTGCATTGACCGGCCATGGTTGACATACCAATTCTGCTGCAGGAGTTGCGATCGCCGCGAACACTCGCCCCCATTACGAAAGTATCGCAGGTGCCGCTGCAGGGGATGCTCGATATGCGCAATGCGATGCATGCGACTATGGCATTATCAGTGTAAGTTTTCCTGTCAGCGGCCAAGATCATAGGGGGCCGAAGTGCCGCAGCGAGCTAGACAACCTGCTGTCTCATGTCCTGGTAGGGTGGGTTCAGCTCGTTGCGAGGGATACTTCGTCAAGCTTGATTTGTAAGAAGGGACGGAGACTTTCGGTCGTGAAATAGAGAACGACAGTGGCAAATTGTTGCAGGAACTTCTAGCTCAGGACCGTCAACACTTGGCCCGAAAAGGCCAGCGGTGCGACATTTAGTCATAGGGACAGAGCTAGTCGTACTGACTAGGTGATGTCTTGGCTGCTGCACAGGAGCCGGTAGTTGGGATTCGACAGGCGTGTGTGAAGGCATGAAGCATCGGTTCGCTGTGTTCAAGTCGTGGCCTGCAGCGATTCAATCGCTCGAAGGACACGCTCCAGCATGTCGTAGCACTCCAAGGCCTCTCCACAAAGTTCTCCAAAAGCGCAGAGGCCCAACTTTACGCAGCTTCACGCAGCCTCGCTCTGCAAGATCATCTCGAAGACCTTTTCCGCACCGCAAACGCAGGGCACTCGGGCACCCAGGCAGCGCAGGCAGGTCTCAGCAGGCCGCGCTGCTTCCCGAGATGTAGCGAGTGGCCTCTTCACAGGTCCGATCATGCGATGTCACGAGACGCACAGAGGCCGAGGGGCGCCTGCGCGATGAGGCTGTTGCAGATCTGACGCACGATGACGGCCAGCCGCGCCAAGGAGTTGTAGTACTTGGAATGCCTGCAAGGAGTCTGAGAACTGTGCGAACTCCTAGACTCTCACTTCGCATTCAGCAAAGCCCGCATTGCTCCGCCCTTTACCCGGACAGCTGCTCGGACACCGGCCGCCAGACCAAGAGCAGAACGTGGAAGACGTCATCAAAGACTTGCTCCAAGACCTGCAGACTGTAAAAACGCAGAGTACTCTTGGGCCCCTGTGGGCCCCCAACAGAGTGTCCCTTCACCTAAGGGGCCGCCTCGAAGTCCTGCGTTTCGTTGAGCAAGGCGTCCACGTGGGGCTCCAAGGCCTTCAAGAATTTCACGTTGTCGTTCGCCTCCTCCCGACCGTCCTGGGCTCACGGGCTTTGCCGGGCCGGGCCGCCGGGTCAGCAAGGGGCGCTTTCAGCTTTCTGCAAGCTGCGCGCCTCCACCTCCTTCTGCAGCCGTGCGAAGGGCGCCACATAGGTGCTCTTGTTCGCATCCAAGAAGCGAAGCACCTCCAGAAGCCCAGTCGCAGCAAAGGAAGCCATGGAATCCATGGACTCGCCGGGGACCCTGCACGCTTCACTCCCTCCATCTGCAACTGCATGTGGATGGAGTTCAGGTTGTTGGCCTCAGCCCCTTAAGTCTCCCGCGAAGCTCCGGCAAGTCACCGGGCTCGGGCTCCCCCTGCTCGTCCCAGGCTCGGGCCCGGCTCCGCCAGAACTGCAGCTCCGCATCCGGCTGAGGGCTGCCTTCGCGGAAGACGTGCTCCGGCTCCTCAAACGGTTCAAAGGCTTCAATTAGCCTTCGGTGTTGCGCCTTTCCAAACAGAGCTGAAAGAGAGAGAGAGAGAGAGAGAGAGAGAGAGAGAGAGAGAGAGCCCTCTCTATTCTCTATCGCTGTCCTGCTTCAGTACATACCTGACCTGCTTTGTCCAGGTAATGACCTCAGGCCGCACTCAGGCCGCAGGCCGAGACGAATCGCAACCCGCTGGGCGCCCGCACGGCTCCCTCCAGCACGTGGACCCTGTCCTGGAGACACTCGCAGCCGACTCGGCCCAACAGGCACCTCCCCGCGCCTTGCTGGAGCTGGCCGACGCCTTGCCTGCGACGAGTCGATCACAACCGCACCCGCTGGACACAGAGCCCTGCCCTCAGCGGCCTGGCCCAGCTCCCTCCTGAGCAGCGAGCACGCAGCGAAGCGCAGCGAAGCGTCCAAACACCTCAGACCGGGCACCTGGACGGCCTCCCTGGGCGGCAAGGGCAGCAAGGTCTGGCCCTGAACCGGGAGGTCCGAGACCACTCCGAGACACAGCATACCACAGCCACACCACAAGGACTCTTTTCCGCTCTTTGCCCGGCCTGTCGGAGGCCCACGGTCACGTGGAGGCTCGCGAGAAAGCCTGCAGGGGGGCGAAGCTGAAGCTGAAGCTGAAGCTGGGGTCTCGAAATGCCCTTCTGCGTAAAATGCGTAAACTTGCGGAGGACCGTGAAACTTGTCCAAGAGGTCCCGGGTAATCAGGTCCGACCTCGCTGAAGAAAGTGCAGCAGCTGGGCAGAGCGGCAGAGCTGGTTGCACAGCTGGGCCGGAGGCCAACCCCGCTGGTTCGCGGGGTTCATGAGGACAGAGAGGTAGACGGAGTGGCAGTAAGAGTTGATCAAATCCATGATCCCCTCCACTCGCCGAAAGGCGCTATGAAGCGGTGATCCGGTGACGGTATACCTCATGCTTGCACCCGAGCCTTCGCAAGCTCCACGAAGACCACGCAGGGCCGTCTCGCTGGACCGGCGGCGGGGCCCAGGTCGATCTCCACCTCATGCTTGGAACGCACCAGGGCCAAGACCTGGCGCAGAGTTCTTCCGCACTTTGCAGAGAGAGAGAGAGAGACAGAGAGACAGAGAGAGCAAAATTCCACTAGACAATGTACCGAGATCAGTGAATTCCCCCAATTCACAGCACACTCAGGCAAGCTTCCTCCGAGGGAATATAAGTTTATGCTCCGGGACGCAATCCAAATCCAGGTTATGGCCTGAAAGCCTGGATCTGTATGCACATAGGACCAAAACAGCCTGTAGACTCCAGGCCAAAACCTGGATTTGGATTGATTCGTCCTCTTTTTCTCGCTTCAACTTGGGGAACATAAAAATATGTTCTCTCGGAGTTCGAACTTCGGTGGAATATAATCTTTATGTGCGCAACACAAAGCTCTCAAGACTGTGTCAAGTCTTTAGCTTGGAAAGCATAGAATTATATTCCGGGGGAACATATTTTCTATGCACACAACAAAATGTTTTCATTTTCAAGACTGTGTCAAGTCTTCAGCTTGGAAAACATCAAATTATATTCCCTCGAGTTCGAACTTCGAAGGAGCATATTCTTTTCAACACCCTGCCCGTCATATCGTGTCATGCAATTTGCTTGAGATAAGAAGCAAGCAAACAGTTCACAAAAAAAGCTACTTTATTTGTGAGCCAAAGTGTCGCTTTCAGCCTGCTTGGCATAAGAAGCAAGCAAGTAATGCAGAAAAAGAGGCCCCATTTTGTTAGCGGTAGTTGTCGGTTTCAGCTTGCTGGAGATAAGATCAGCCTGCTCGACAAAAGATGCAAGCAAAAACTGCAAAAAAAAAAACATTTGTTACCCGTAGTTGTCGCTTTCAGCCTACTCAGGCTGAGATAAGAAGCAAGCAAGCAAAGCAGAAAACAGACAAGACCAACGCCATTCGGCAATGTCGCATCCATAAATGCATCGTGAACATTGGGGGGTACACTGGGCTCCTGACATTTAGCAGCACAAAAAAGAGGGAGCAAGTGAGCGAGCGAGCGAGAGCGAGAGAGAGAGAGAGAGAGAGAGAGAGAGAGAGGCCAACCGAGGCCTTCTTCTTGAGCTGCGCGGCCTGCTGCCAAGTGCAACTTGTTTGGCTCTCGTGGCTTTTCGATTCCCCGCCGTCGGCAGATCTGTGGAAATGCTGCAACTTTCTCCGCTTGCTGACCTTGGCAGCACCCTAAAAGCCCTTCTCCAATCACATCAAGGATGCTTGGGGCTTTCGGCGGCATCCAAGCGGCAAATGAAAAAAGACTGTCGGAACCTCCACCTCGCAGCTCATTGCTCACTGCAGTGCACTGCAGTCAGGGGCATGTTCTGTGCGGGCCTCATTGAGGAAGTGGTTCAGCACCCTGCTTGAATTCGCATCCTCGCCCAACAGCTGAAGGAATTTGTCCTTAGCCGTGCTCTTGGCACAGTCGAGTGTACATGCGAAATCGTGGCGTTGTTCCTGATTCTGTCCGTCTGATAGCACGGGCTATGCTCTTATGAGGCACGGCAAGCGGAGCACGGGCCGGTTCTGCACCTCGTTGTGCTTTGGGGCGAGCCGGGTCGAAAATCGTGCTCTGTCGCGCAGTTCGGGCCGGTGCTCCAAAAAGCTCAGAGCTGAAATCGCGCATAACACGAGTGCGCACACTCGACTCGCGGACTCGCGGACTCGCCCGGCTCGCCTTACGGCACCTCTGACAGCACCCCCACCTGCGCCGGGTCCCAGGGTTTCGCTCGGGTCGCCTTCAAAAACTGGGTACCACGGACCGCGCGACGAGTTCGGTATATTCGGAGGGCGAGCTAAGGCAGGGCCCGCTGGGGCCCGCTGGGGCCCGCTCCAGCTTCTCCTTGCGCACCGCGAAGATCGTGCTGACCCTGAGCGGCAAGCGTTGCTTTTTGCTTGGGCTTTCACTGCGGGCTTTTGAGCGGCCCGAACCGACGTGGCCTCCGTAGCACCCAGAGGCCTCGCTCATCGAAGGCGCCGCTGCCAGCCTCAATCAGATTCGATTCATCCTCGAAGCGAAAAGTTCTGTCACTCTCTTGCCTTGTCCATGGCACGTCCATGGCCCGCCCCCCACACACGCCACGCGAGAGAACTGCGGCTTCCACATTTGCCGAGACTGGCCTGCTGTGCTACTTGTGCCTCGTAGTGCCCTGCACGCACTGAACCGCCAAAAAGAATCACTGCTGTGTATCACAATCACTCTGTGGGCCAAAATGGTCTGAGAAGAGCCGCCAAACATGATCGCGACCCTCGCTCGCTGCGTTCGCTTGACATCTGAAGACCATGGGCGGCGGGTGGGCCTGCTCTTCAGCGGCGCTCTCTTCCTTGCAGGCTGCGCTGTGGCGCAGATTTGCTGTGGGCGCAAGGCGCACAAGGCCTTCCGGATGTTCTTCTTCTTGGCCTATGAAGACGGGTCGCGCGCGCGCCGGTCTGTCTAAATGCTTTTGGCCGAAATGCCGCCGAGGGGCCGCGGCCTTCGACAAATCCTGCCGAAGCTCGAGAAGTGAGAATGTGGATGCCGCGCAGCCCGGGCGACAGCTCTCTCAGAGACAATGCCGCGGCCAACTCAAAGAAGACTTTCTTCTGGCCCGCGGGCGCCCGCTCCCCCCCCCCCCTTCTTTAACGGCTTCCGCCTCGCATCGCCTCGCCCCGCTCGCGCTGCCCCTCCGTCGGCCCGGGCCTGGAGGTCCTTCTCCTTCTCCCGCGCCTTCAGCTGCCAGCCATCGCTCGCCTGCGCCAGTACTTCTCAACGGACCTGAGCCTCCACGAATTCTGAACAAAGTCATGCAAAGTCAAGATGTGCTTTACTGTTTTCTGTCCAGCCTTTTTCTATGAAGCTATGTCACAGCTATGTGCTGCATCTTGCACTGAAGGATCGTCTCACCCGGCGCCTCGTGGTGGACGACTTCCCACGCCTGCTTCACGGCGCCGGAGGACCTGCAAGATGGCGTCGCCCCCTGAAAGGAGCACCTCGATTTTAACCTTCCCTCCCCCCTCTTTCCCGGCCGGCCCCCATTTAGCTGAGCGGCAGCTTGTTCGGAGGTCCAAGCAAGCTGGCGATGGCGATGTCGGCCTCCTCCTATACGATGATGCACTTAAGGAGGCGTTAGACGACCGTGGCCGGCCACGCCCAACGACAGAACTCCTGGCTCTCCGGGACCGGAGCCGGAGCCTCTTTTCCGACAGAGCAGCAGCACGTTTGCAAACACGCAAACACATACAAAAAATTTTTTTGATTTCAGGAACCCGCCCGCCAAAGCCTGTGCCTGTGTCAAATCCACCATGTCCACCAATAGCTTCTCCTCGTTGCTGGTAAGCTCCTGACATCTGCGCTTCCAACGGCAAAATTGAAAAAAAAAGCTGCGCGAATAGTCCTCCAAGGCTCGGGCGGAGTCTGCCAGCGAGCTGCGTGCCTTATCGCACTTATATCAGAGGCAGATGTATCTCCGCTACACTGTCCGTTCGGTCACTCGGCTGTCTTGCTTGGTGATGTTTTGGTTGTGCCCCTCCACCCTACAATCTTGGCTTGCTCATTCTGGCATGTGGGTTCTGCGTATAATGTTGGCTCACGGCTAGCTGCAGTTCGCCATAGCGCAGACTGTGGCACTTGTTGTCAGTGGTAGTGCTTAGACATCCAGCCTGACAGAGCTGGTGGACAGGTGCAGTACACACAGACTGCATAATACAGAGCATCACCGCTGCGGTTCCCAAACTGCAGTACACGTGCCAAAATGGCATCGCGCGACTGCGTTGTTGCAACTCCGCTTTGCTGCGTTTACAATTGGGGACTGTTGCCGTGCCGTGGCCTCTGCGAGACCGGGTTGTGATGTGGGCTAGCAGGCGCGCATGCGTCCGTGGACTGCAGGCCTCGCGCGTTCTGCGGAGGACTTCGCGGGGCAGCCTGAGGAGCCTGGTGCGATGCTGGAGAACCCGAAATTTGGTCGCGGAGGTCTCGGTGGATGTTGAAGACCGTGACAGATTCGACGCGTGGGCTTGGAGGAAGTCACGGGCTCCAGGTCACTCAAAGGTCTCGCATCGACACCCCCTCACAGCCAGGGTGTCGCCACGTTTGCCCAGATCAATCGGTTTCTTTGGAGGCGTTCCTGGACGACAAGGAAAGGTGCCGAGTTTGCCGCCCATGACAGAGAAATTCCGTGGGTTGGGAGCGGGCACCTCGGAGGGCTGCAAAGCCTTCAAGGACATCAAGAAAGATATCAAGGAGCTATTGAAAGGGGTCGTCGGCGCGGGCCTCCACTGCCCTTCAAGCGGTATAGGAGTCGGTCGGGCTGGAAATTCTGGAAAGCAAGCCATATTGAAAAGCCTTTAGGCCAAAGTGTGGCGCACTCTCGACCGGATCAAAGGAGTGGCCGTCTCTGCGTGGTCAGAAGGACTCGGTCGCTGTCGCCGACGAGACCCTGGCCGCTGTTGCCATCACTTCTGCCGAGGTGATTGACGAGTTCGGGTCGGAAGCCAAGCGGACATTGCAGCTCGCAGGCAGGGCCTTAGCCATAGCGGTGATGCTGAGCGCGGCGGTCCTCTGGCGAGGCCACCTCCAAGAAGACGGGCTGCCAGAAGGGCTCCACGTCAGTGAGAGGACTGCATGCATGCGGCTGCAGAGTGTACTTGAACGAGGGCAGGTGCGGACACTGCGCGTGGCCGGGAGCGACGAGTCGGGACGGGCAGCGCGGGAGGCCTGCACGCCGGTTTTACCCGTAACGAACGGGGGAGAGCGCTGTACCCAACCCCCTCCCTGTCCAGCCCCCCCTCCCCCTCCCACTCCGGGCCATTGCGCCATATTGCCGCGGCGATGACGACAAGGATGAGGACGACGACGATTACGACGACGACTGCTACTGCTGCTAATACTACGAGGGGCGGCCATCTGCCGCGGGGTGGCGGGTTCGACTCTAGGACAAGATTCCATTGCAGCGACTGTTGCTTCCGCCCACGCTTGCAAACAGGGGCTCTCCGTGCTGCCTTAGCTACTCGACTACCAGACTACGACGACTATGCGGCATCCCCTGGGCATCCCGTCTCCTGCCCTCCGATCCAGGATGGAAAGCACTCGAAGGACCACTCGGCTGCTTGAGGGCTCGCTCTCATCCACTACACCTGCAAGCGCTTTCTGCGTCAGATACTCGTAACAGAGCGAGAAGACATGGCAGTGTGCTGTCAGGACTGTGAGCTGGTCCGCACTTGATTTCTCCCACTCTTCCGCTAGCGCAGACGCAGCAGCCTGCAGGTATTGATCTCAGAACCGCTCAGAACCACTTGAATAAGTTTACTCGATGCATCTCTTTGCAATTCTGTGCCCTTGCCCTTGCCTCCCGTACGGTCTCTTCTGTGTCGTCCAACCCAGCCGCCAAGGTGGGGAGTGCCAGCTCGCGGCAACTGCCAGCAGCGACTCCGAGCCAGCGCGGCCCACACAGCCAGCACACACCCAGCGCATGCGGAGTTCGGAGTTTCGGAGTTGCGCCTCTCGCAAGTCCGGCCGAGGGCTCCCAGGCCCAGCAGCGATGCCTCCTCACAAACCAGAAGCCATAAAGTAAGAAAAGAAACAAAACTCTCCGGCTACAGTATCCGGCCATCCGACCATCCCTGTTGGGCCGTGCGCGCCTTGCGATATCTGAGCTCTGAGGCTCTGGCCCGCACGGCGGCATCGGGATCCGTCGCGTGCACCTCAGGAATCTGAATCCACGTCTCTGAATCACGCAAGCGTTTCTCCGAAGGCCAAGGCCACAACCACAAGGGCCGTGAGCGCCAGCTCGGCCAGTTCCCGCTCCGGAGCACCCAGTGCCAGGAGCCGAGCGAGCGCCTCGCAAAGCCGCGCGACGGCGCGAGCGTGTGCATCGAGCTCACCCGCCAGGCGGCCTGCAAGGCCCTGGCCCGCAAAGAGACCTCGAGCTCAGAGCACCGCCATGAGATTCCATTTTCACAGGCAGACGCCGCAGACGCCTCCGATGCACCGCCCTCCTGCAGGGCAGAATGTGACGAGCGCGCTTGCTTGGGGCTCCCATCCCGTGCGCACCTGCAGCCAACGGAGCAGCACTTTGCTGGCCGACGCCTCCCAATCTGCCCGGCTTCAAGGTTGCAGGCGCTGAAAAAATATGACCATTATTGCTTCTGCTGCTCTGCTTGCTGCTCTGCTGCTGCTGCTGCTGCTGCTGCTGTTGCTACACTACTACAGCAAGAACTATTCCCCATGTAACCAAACTCAACAATCCCGAATCAACGCGATCACGAATC
>CAJNDV010032409.1:778-12126 GCA_905221635.1 Symbiodinium sp. CCMP2456 | reverse complement strand
CCACCCTACACACACACACGCACACATGCCAGAGTTCCTCCGGATCGCGCAGGCAGCCTCGCACGGGAGGATGCTTGTTGAAAGTTGAACTGTGTTGGCATGTCTATACGCCTACTGCCCTTCCAGTACGTTGTCTGCCATATCCTGTCTCAGAAGCTAGCATGCAACATGTCGCGACATGTGCCATGAGCGGATCAAACAGCCGATGTCCCATCGAGTTGACAGATGTCATTTCGCGGACATTGAATTCTAGGCCATTCAACTCTTAAGCGGATCATGACGCCGTGCCATGCTGAGCTCCTCCAGTTGCACATTTCACCTATCTTTAGGCAATGCATTCTGTGGTCAGCCCCGTGCACGGTGAAGACACAAAGACAGAAGGAATCAGTCACTGCAAAACATTGGTTTCTTCCCTCCTCAGCTTGATAATTAAGATCGAATCAAAGTTGAGAAACGGCCCACCGGTCCTGCTATGGATGCCGCTGCTGGCGCGGCCTGCTGCCCCAGATCCTGCACGGAGCCAAAACAACGGTCACAGCTGGCGCTGTGCCCAGCGCCTGCAGCAGCTTCAGTCCGCGGAGTCGGATGCCAAGGGCCGCTGGACCTCTGCTCACTCCGCCTTTCTGATTCCAAGTGCCCCATCCGGCCCCGCACCTGGCTCTTCCGGCAACAGTGCGGCCACCGGGGCACCCCGCTGCAGCAGCCAAGCCACCGCCGAGCCTGCTGCACTGAGCCCCGTGACAGGCCTTATTGGGCCCCAGAACTGTCAAAATAACACGTTACCTCCATACCCCGACTGTGCCACTTCCGCGGCGGTCCCTGGAAAGAGGCGCTCCGTGACTTGCAGGGTTACTTTGATCTGAGGCTGAGTGAGCAGCACACGCTCTACTTTAGGGTAGTGTCTGTGTGCTATGCTGGCACATCGTACTTTTGCATGGTAGTGGAGCTGAAAGCTCCATGGAACTTTGGTGAGAAGACATGGCCTTAGGAGGCGAAGGAGACTTTACAGGAAAGTTTCGGCTTCCTCTGCCCTGGCTGAGACTTTCAGCTGCAATCCTGCCGACTGGGAAGAATGGGCCTGGAACTTTAAGGCCTGCATTTCGATGTTCGAGACAAGTGCTGTCACTTTGCTTGACCGAGCTGAATTTAGAGCAGATGAGTTTCTCGATGAACATTTGCAGGTGACTTTGGACACATGTGATGTAGATGCAGAACAAACGGCAAACCGAGTACTCGAAGTTCTCGCTGCCAGGAGCTACGAGGAGCACATCACTTTTGACACAGCTCCTGGGCTTCAAGTTCAACCCCGCAACCTTTGAACAGGAGTTTGACGTTTGGGAAACAATGAAATCTAGGTATGAACGGCAGTCAGGTCAACCTTTACCTGACGGCGTTCTCGCAGCCACTTTGTTGAACAAGACAACCGGAGCTTTACAACAACTGCCGAATTCACAAGGCGTGTCGGAAGCCAGTAGACTTCAATAATCTGTAGGTGTGAGTTGTGATCCTTCTGGCTACTCTGCACACAGGTGCAAGATCGTTGCCTTCGGGGTTTGAAGATGACCCAGACTGAGACATTAAACTTCAAATCAAAGCGGTTTGCAATCGGTATACGGTATACATCTACATTTCCGTGTTTGGCTCACCACTTCAGTGCTCTCCCTCGCTGCTTCCAGCAGGCGCTAGTCATAATCGTTGGAATCGACGGGGTTGGGTCTCTTTTAAGGTTTAGGGTTTAGGGTTTTAAAGTACCTACACTCGTACGCACAGGCAGCTTTGAAAGTCGCTGGCTACATGAAACGGGACCACAACTGGAATGGAAAACCTGAGATGCCATCCACGAACAATGAATGTTCGGACGCTTGCTCAACATGTATCCCACTCTCAAACTCTCAGTATGAAACATATATTAAAACAGAAAACTCAAGACGTTCCAGGTCCAATCTAGGGAATCTAGGGTTTAGGCAGCATGGTTGATCAATGTTCGGTCTCAGTAGCTTACAAAACTGCCCAAAGCATATCTGTCAGCGTGAAACATGTCTTAAAACATGATGGAGGAGACCGACGTCAAAAGTCAAAACGTCTCAGTGCGAATCTAGTGCTGGGTCTTCTGTGTAGCGTCTGAAAAGAGGTTTGCTTTGTGTTGACTGAAGAAAAAGTGGTGAGTCTGATACATGTTCCTTGTTTGGGGATGTGTGGAAATCAGGAACACATCCATGCATCAGACAACTGTGATTGCAGGCACTGCAACGTGACTGATGGGTTGCCGTTCCGACCAATCCGATCGTTGCCAGGGAAGAAAAGTGCTAGAGCTGATGCCGCCGCCTGGGCTTCTCGGAAGCACAGAGACCACTTGGAGCACCCGTGCCCCTTGTCACTCGAGACAACATGTGACACAACAGATTGGAAGTAGATTGTAAGCACCTATGATTAAGGAGACAGCCTTGCAGATTTAGCCTTTCTGGCGAGGGAGGGACCGCCCCTGTCGCCACTTCTTTGCAGGGCCTCGTCCCTCCTCGTTGGCCGCCACCTGCTGCAAGGCCTCCTCCAGGTTGGCGGCCCCTGCCGCTACAGCTGCCGCTGCCGGCCCGGACGACTTCCGTCGCGTGGCTGCAGCACGCCTCACCGCAAAATGCAATGCGTCGAGCTGAGAGTCAGAGCAGTCCTAACCGTCAGCCATCCAGACTCGACAGTGGTGCTTGCTGTCGTGCTTTATGAACATGGCAAGTCGACAGTCAACAGTTGAAACACATTGTGCCATGGGCGACACCTCTGTTTCGCGGTGGAAGACCGGAACCCTTTCGCAGCCAAAGAAACCTCACGTCTAAAGAAATAGAGCAATCTCGCCGGCAACTCTTTGACAGCCAATAAGTCGTGGGCGCAGAGGGTCGAATGCCGCTTCAGAGTGGTTTTGCTTCGGCTTCGGCGATGCGGGACTGACAACCCGGGGGACACCGGGGCTGTGAACCTTCGGTGAACTGAAACACTGCAGATTAGGATAGATTATGATTCGGATGATGCTGATGATATCGATGTCTTCTCCGATGCTTGCATCGTTTGAAGATGCTTTCGGGCTCAAGCGAGTCGCTCGGCGTCGTCCCAGATGCCACTCATTGCTTCGCTGAGGAAGCTCCCGTCTGGCTCGAAGCACTGCAGCTGCGCCCTGTCCACACGCCGCTGTTCGGAGACTGCCAATTCAAAACTGATGGCGAGGCCTACTTCTTGGGCCTGAAAGCAGCGCTCTCGGGCTGCATGGCAAACACTGCCTCTACAGAAAGGGATCAACAAAGCGGGTCCTCGTGCTGCAGGCAGAGCGACATGGGATGCGGCGCCTGCATGCTGCCGACCTCAGGAAAAACAACTTTGACGGGGATGATGTGCCTTAAGCTCTGCTGTCGCTCTGCTTTCCCTCGGTTTTCTGAGCCCTCGGCGCGGAGCGCTACCAGCAGCGCCTGAACAGGAAGGCTGCCACCTCAAAGCGCCCCTCAGCCGCAGCGCCAGCGCCTTCCGCTTCAGGGCTCCGCTGCAGCGGCGCCACCAGGGAGGCGGCAGCTGGCCCGACAAGAGCGCCTTCCCGGAATAAGCCGAGGAGACTCGTCGACCGACTCAACGACTCGAACACGTCGCGATCGTTCGCCGAGAGCGCCTGGAGCAGCGGTGCCTCGAAGTCCTCGTCGCGGTAGGGCGCCGTCTTCGGAGCCCAGGAATCCGAAGGCTCCTCCAGGCGCCCCGTCCCCATCTTTCTGGCGCGGGGAGGCCGGGGCGGCCGGCGCGGCGGCCGGGGTCCTCCAGGCCCGGGCTCGGACACCGCCTTCTCAAGAGCTCCTCTCCGCGCTCGGAGGACTCACACAGACCGGCCGAGAGCTCCCTTTTGACTTTCTCACTCTCCGAGTCTCCTCGCGAGAGTAGGCGTGGCGGTCGGCCTCGGCCTCCTCGGCCTCCTCGGCCAGGCCGTCCTGAGAGCGAGAGCCGCAGTGCCGCAGTCGCACAGCCGACGCTGTGACTCTCTCTCTCTCTCTCACGGCCTCCGGCACCAAGCGAAGAGCACCATCCGGCAGCTGGCCAACCACCCTCAAACGCTCGATGTCCTCAGCACTCGGACGGCGCCCACACGCGCCCACGCAGCGCCTTTGGCCGCGGCTTCGGACAAGCAGCGTCCCCAACACAAAGGCCGCAGTGAGATGCGTCGAGGAAGAGGCGCCCCAGCACGAAACCGCGGGTTGCCTCAGGCCCAGGCCACATCTCCATGCCGCGCTTGCACCGCTATGGCCGCTATGGCTGATCCGGCCCCACCTGCCCCACCTGCCCCGTCAGCAGCACCTCCAAGGACGCGTCCTCTGCAAGGCATTGGCATTGGCTGGCGCAGGAGCTTTGGCACAGCAAGCAGCTAGGAGCAGGTGCTTCGCGGGTCCTCAATAGCGACGACACGGCCCTCCACCATAGCACCCATCAAAGGATCTTGTAGATCCATGGCATGTGCACGGACTCTGCACTTGAGCCCCAAGCCGGGGAAGGAACAAGGACAAGGCGAACGCGTCAGCGGCTTCGCATTCGCAGGGGCCTATGAGCTTCTGGGCATTCTGCAAGACAGTGAGGCCCTCCAGGATGCTCTCGGGCTTCTCCTCCTCGAAAGAAAAGACGAGAAATTTCTTTCTTTCATTTCTTGGGATCTGCTTGGCTCATTCTGATACACAGGCGCCCGCCTCAGCGTTATACCACCAGCTCCAGAACCCTCGACCGGTCTCGTCAAAGCAAGCCCGTCGCCAGGTGCCCGGAACGCATTTGTGTTCGCATGTGAAGACCGCAACGTGATTAGCACGACCGAGCATGCAGTGATTCCGAAGAGGAAGCACGCCGACTCGCCCTTGTCACGAGCTCGACTTAATGCAAGGCCAGCGCATCAACTTGTTGGAGCGACACAACAAGAAAAACCAACAATTTGGCACTGCGCCCTTCATGCCATCAGTTGCACGCACCACCAAAACACGCGCCTCGATCCCGAGCACCACCCGCATCAGCTTTGAGGTCTTCACCTTCGAAAGTTGAATGCAGGACATCCACCTGGCGCCTGGTCAACGCTGCCTGAGCCTTGCAGAAGCGGACCTCGTAGTGGGCCACCTGCAGGGGAGAGAGGCCACCCGCTTCACGCTCCGAAAAGCTTTAAAGCGCTCACAAAACACACGCTTCCGCGCGGACCAGCAGCTTGCCGAGCTTCTCTCGAGCTCGAAGGTCCGTGGCGGAGCTGCGCCTGCTCCTCAAATCTCAAAGGGCACAAGAATGAACACATGACATCTATGTTTCTTGATAGATGAGTGCGTGCTCACGTCGAACCTGAACGAGTTGTCTAGCAAGTTCTCTTGAAATGTGAGTTTGGTTTGTCGGTAGTTCATAGGGGGTTACCATTTATTATATATACTGATGTATTTATTTATATGTATATTCACATTCATATTATACGTATTACAATAATATGATGTTACAATGTCACCACTGTTACTGTGTCTGGTCTGATCCGGCCTCGCCGACGGTCTGCGATGAGCTGCGTGCTCTCGTTCGGGACGACTCGGCAATTCCTGAGTGTGCGTCTTTTTTTGATGTACAGGTCTGCCCACTGAAAAGACAGGTCTAGAATCTGGGCCCTCTAGGCGCTGTGGCCCCGGCCCACTCCACCACTGGAGGCCGCATCACGAAGCATTCGGACGGCTCGCGGGGCTCGCGAGGCCCGGGCCTGCGTGCTGCAACTGCACTACGAAAGCAAACTGCGCCTCTGACAGCGATACGTGTATGATCATGCATGCCAGGCTCTATGGTTCTGCTCTCTGAAGTGCATGGCATTGGCTCCTCATGACGGAGGCGAGGATGCGAGCTTCCGCACGAGCGAAGAGGGAGGGCGCCTCTCAAGTCACCCCCCCCCCTCCACCGCACTGAGCAAAGCTCCAGCTGCGAGCCCTTCCTCCGGCCTCCGGCCCCTGCATCGTTCTCTGTCCCGGAGACCTCGACCTGAGCCCAACCCAACAGAAACAACGCTGAGATTGAGATCCCAGAACGCAGCAGAACGCAGCACCTCGAAGATCCACGGCCACCAGGAAAGCCCTGGCCCTGGCCCTGGCCCTGGCCACGGGCCACGGAGCTGCTCCAAAAAACGCCCCCTCGCCGCGCCGCGCCGGCGCGCGCCGGCCCCGCGCCTCCCGGTCCCCTCCTTCCTCTCGACGGGCAAAAAGCGCGGATGGCCCTGGCGCGCTGCGCAAGTCCTCCGGACAAGGCCGTGACGATCTGCTGCGACCTTTGGACTCAGTCCTCGCTCAAGGACGCGGTGTCTTCGCACTCCACACCCAATGGCCGGCCACGGGGGAAATCCACTAAGCGGCACCTGCAAGCAGCGGCGACCGCCCCGGCACTCCACTTCTGGCTGGCAGCCTGCGCTCCCTCTCCAGGCGCTCCTCGCGCAGGGCCCTCAGAGCGGCCTCAGAGAGCAGACGAGAGCAGAACTAGAGCAGACGAGAGCAGCCCAGAGAGAGGAGTTTTGGCTTTTGGGTGGGCCTCTGCATCGAAGCGGGGGAGCTTCTGCCTCTCCAGGCGCTCCTCGGTTTTCACCTGAGCGGGAGCGAACCGAGCCGTCCGCCATTCGCCTCGAGGCCTCGGCCTCGCTCGCGAGCGCCTTCGTTTCGGTCTCCGGGCTCGGGCTCTCAGCGGTCCTTGCAAAGGCCAGGCCGCCAGGCCGCCAGGCTCAGCGCTCTTTCTCCCTCCGGTCCTCGCTAGCCGAGAGGTCCGAGGCAGGCCGATGGGCACCTCCGTCATCCTGAAACGCAGACAGACTAGCACAGAAAAGAGCACGGGGGAAGATGCACTCCAAGGAGGGCCGCCGCTTCCTATGAGCTCGCGCCCGTGCCTGACAAGCTCCTCGATATGCGGCCACAGGGAGCCTGCGACTCGATGACTTTCTAAGAGACTCCGCGACAAGGACGCCAGAACGCTCCCCGAGATTCCGACGCTCCGGGCGGGGCAGAGCGGGCAGCTCGGCCTGGGAGCCTGCGGCTGTGCGCAGAGCTCGAATTGCCCCTCGATTGGCGGTTTGAATTTCGCAGTCTCCAGACTGCGCATCGGCCTCGACACAAGGCGCCAGGGAGCCTGGGCCTCGCGTAGGCTTTTTTGTTGCCGCGTGTGCCGCCCGCTTTGTTTGGGGAAAGGGCCTGTAGATGGGGACATGGCCGTGGGGTGGCGCCAGCACCGCCACCTCAACACAACAGGCAACAGCTCTTCATTGATGCACAGCCCCTTTCACCTTCTCTCCTTGGAAATCGCACTTGAAGGCCTCCTTGGCGACAAGAGCGGAATGAGAAAGGATACATGGGAAAGTAAGACCATGTAAGGCCAATGCCCTGACATCCAACAGACACGCAGCCGACGCGTCCCATGCAACCTCCCGGCATTGGCCAGAGGTACCTGCACAGTGCTCACGCCCGATGTGCGCTGCACTCTCCCCCTGCTGCTCTGGCCTGGCGCACAAATGGCCATCTCCCGTGACACGGGGCTCTACACTGCTCAAGCATTTTGCTCTTTCCTTTGCTTGGGATCATCGACTCTCATGTGTGCTGCTGCGAAGGATGGAAATTCCTGCGACCGAGACCAGACGGCGGGTGCCGCCACTCGGCTGTCTTACTCTGCTTTTGTCGCATCTTTTCGGACCTTCCGTGCAGACTTCAAGAAGAGGTGGGCTCCGACAGGTAGTCCCATCGTAGTCACGCACATCTGCACCAACATCCACCTGCCACACTGACACACTGACACACACGCACACACACGCACGCACTCACACTCCAACACTCCAGTGACGGCTATCTCGTGACAGGTGCCGTCGGACTCCCAAGGCCAGGCTGTCGAAGGTCAGCCAGCTGGCCCAGACCTGCGGGCGTCATCAGAACGCTGCAGTATGCTGTGGTTTAAGAACTGCTTTGGCATGCGCCAAAAAAGATCCGGGCGCCTCTGCAGCGGCCACGACCAAGAAGAGTATGGCGGAAGCAATGCGCCGAAGAAGCTGAAGAGACGGCCGCTTGCCTCGGTCAATCCATGTTGGCCGTTGGCCTCTTAAACCTACGGTGATCCGAAGTCGCTGTCGAGTCTGTTGGGGCGGTCTTCTTCGACAGTATGCCAGGTAACTCAAGAGGGCGATGTACCGAAGAACATCTGCAAGCGCCCAGCCAGCCAGAAGAACCTGGACTAGGAGAAAAGGTGCGGAGCATGCTGCTGCTCCATGGGTAAACGAATTATTGCGATGCCGTCCTGCCTGGTTTAGTGCCACGTTGTCCAGCTTTGGAATCGCAAAGACGGCGATTGTGGTGCGGAAGACACAAATGCCAAGCCCGAGCACTGTCTGTTCGACTCCCTTCATGCCTTATTCGATATTTCACGGGTGCGCAGTGTTTAAAAAGAATCCAAGGCTTGCGAATGAGAAGAACCCTTCGATCATGCGGCCCACGGAGCTTCGCACAACACAGTGTCTGTGGTATGCGATGATCGAAAGCTCTGCGTAGCAGTACGTCTGAAGTGCCCCAAATAGCCAGAGTGCCCGCCCGGCTCGGAGTCCTCGCGTTGAGGCTGGGATCCGGCCACCCGCAAGGGTCGGGCAGGCGGTCAGTCGCTGCGCCGAATGAGTACACCCGACTCAAGCTGACTTACCAAGCCCTTGTCCACACCTTCTTTGCCCCCCGGACTTGCAGTGACGAACAGCATGCAATGCCTAACCACGAAGACCGTACAGAATCAATGGCATCACACCACGGGGCCCACCCCGACCACCAGGAGACCATCAAGAGCCAGGAGAACACCAGTGCACCCCAGAAGACCACCGTTTGGGCCGAAATTCAGGAAAACGAGTCAAAGGCTTTCCCCAAGCACAGCCAAACTGCTTTCCAGTTTGCAGGGAGGATTGGCAGAACTTCCCTCGGAAGTCAGCGGCTCGGGACGCGGGAACACCAGCCAATTCGGATTAATTACAGTTTTGAACATGAAGACTCCATACAAACATGATCAGGATCACACTGTTTAAGGAGCAACATGCTTCCAAATTTGTGCTCGGCCCCATGCGTCCTTGGCCAGCAAGTTCATCGCGAGCCACAAGACCACTGCATGTGGGCAGCACGGAATGCAGCAACAGCCACATCCAGCCCATCAAAGCAATGACATTCACGACTCGCAACCAGGCCATTGCAAGGATCTAAAGCGGCTTTCTGACACGACCACAAGACTTGTTTGATGTGCGACCTGTTTGTCAATGGCTCCGCACCCTGCTCTTGAACAACTTTGCACCACAAGCGGGGGATGCATGCATGCATGTGTGCATGCATGAGCGACCGACACCGGAGCAGCAAAAACACGTGTCAAAACATATGCGGACGGCTCCAAATCGTAACACTTGACAAGAGTGAAGTGCTGTAGCAACATCTACTTATGAGTTGTCGCTACAAGAGGCTTGACCTTGCAAGCGCACAAAACCAGCAGAAAGGGTGCTGCAGGCTGTGCAGTCAGCGCCCCTATACTTGCTGAACCACAGTGGGGACACTGACTATGTGACAAAGCAATAAATGAGCGAGCAGAGCCCTGCTATCTGGACTTATGCGGTGCCAAAGTTGCATGCACAACATTTCAACTCAGTCACAAGCCTGCGTTACAACTGCTCATAAAATTTTCCCAGTTTCCAAATATTGTATTGTATGTGCAGAGTCGATTTTGGCAACGTCCAATAAAAATTCGACATTCTCTCGACAAATATATTTGTCCATCGGAATGATATCGTAATTACAGTACATTCTCAGCGCATCACATCTTTTTTCCCGGCGACATGCCGAAATGTTCGGGGAATCCCGGTTTCGAGAAACGTTGTTCACAAGTCCACCGTGGATGCATCGACATGATGCATACACCGTGTGCACACGAGTGCACCCACATGACCCCAGGCATCCGTATGCATGGCTTGCGCATCACGTGTTGACGGCATTCCAGATTTGGAAGGGCGGGACAACAAAAGTTTCTGTCGGATCTTAGTCCGAATTGAAGCATCATGTTGCGAATGGCACGTGATTCTCAACAAACCCTGCACATGACCAAAGGAAGGAAAATTTGGAGCTGCATGAAAATATTCGTCACATGGAAATCATGAAAGGAAGCACATGGAGAAAACGTGTGTTTTTCCGTGATACAACTCTGGAACTAAAAACCCTCTCAGTCACTTGCGGGTGGAAGTGCGGCATTGTCATGAACTGCCGGTGGAGTGCGGCATGCTTTGAGAGTTGCAAAAGCGATGCCGGTGGAGAGCATCCGAGAATTCCTCCCTTTCCCACCGGTAGGCACTTGCATCAAGTACACATTCTCTCCCAACAAGAAGTTGGTGAAGCTAAGCCACGCATCCGGGGCCATCCCAGCAATTCTTGAATTTTGAAGCCAACATCGTCCAAGCATTGCCCTCTACTGCAATACATTGCGCAATTCTTCAGTGTGCTGTGGCATCACCCCTTTGTTGCGCTTCACTCCGCACATGACCACCAGTACGACAGTCGTCTGGATGCCCATGGTTCTCACTCGCTTCTCGACGTCACCAGACAACTTGCAGACATTTCTCCATTCTCTACACGCATCGCTTGTTTCTCTGTTTGAGTGACAGGCCTTCTCACTTTCAGCATGCAAGCTTCTGCACGCAACTCTGACTTCTTGCTTGCATGCTTCGTCGCTGTTTCCATGCGGACACCACCGAGACCACAGCTGCTCTTGTAGCTTGGTCTGTCGCCTCAAAGGCGTGGTCATTCTTAAGTGAGCTCGAACATCCAAGTGTGTATCAGCATAAGAACCGCCTCACAGACTGGAAGTTCTAAGTGATCCGGCACTGTAGCCCAATTGGCACACCACATTCTTGGAAGATGTGCACCAAGTCTGAACCGACAGTAGAATCAGAGCGCATTCTTAAACGCAATTAAAGCACTTGAAATGAAAGCAAGTACAAAGCATGTCACAAGCATATGCCCTTTTACAAGCGCTTTTCAACGAAAGTAGATAGACTTGGCAGGTATGGAGACCGAAAATTCTGCTCGGATCCTCCGAGCGCTTGAGTTGCCTCGATGTCGCTCCTGAGGTCGAAAAACGGAGCTTTTAGACATCAGAATCGGCCAATTGATGTTGATTCAAATTTTGGCCCGCGAAATATCAATCACTTTCTTGGATCTGCGCCCAAGACCCGATTGATGTTACGGAGGGAGAAATATCAATCAACATCAATCGGCCTTGCCAGAGCCGCATCGGCAACTTTAGTTCCTCTCTCTGTGGCAGGTGTTGTCAACTCCCATTCTGTGATAGCTACA
>CAJNDV010032408.1:86714-100655 GCA_905221635.1 Symbiodinium sp. CCMP2456 | reverse complement strand
TCAGGGCTTAAGGCTTAGGGTTCGGGGTATAGGGTTAAGAAGGTTTTGCGTCGAAGATGTCAGGTTAAGGGGGATTAGGATCGAAGGCTCAGGCGTTTAGGCCCAAAGGCTTAAGGTGTAGGGGTTAGGGTTATATTAAGGGTCTAAGTAAGTCTCAAGGTTGAGGGTTTAGGGTTTTGGGATTTCAGGTATGGGGATTCTTGGTTTGGGTTGAAAGTTTGGACGGGCAGGTCAGAAGGACCACGACAACATTAATAATAATTACACGAACATTACATCATCCAGTATGGCAATAGTGGCAATAGTCGTGCCTGTTCGCTTTGGGCTTTGGTGGCTCTTGGGCTTCGTACAGAGAGTGAATAGTCTGAATAGTTCGTCCACGATTCACGGCCATGAGAGTCTCCTCGCTGCCCAGTGCGAAAACTGTAGGCAACTAGGGTTCTCGCAGCTTCCACTGTTCTAACCACTGCTGCCATTATCATGCTGGTTGCCCGACTACCTTCCTGTACTGCACGCTGCTTTCCACAGATCTCTGTCTGCGCTTTTGCAATTGATCCTGATCCTCCCAACAGGTGCCGTCGCTGGCCCAAAACATTTCCCCCAAAGCCCTACAGCCTAAGCCCTAAACTTAATCCCTTAACCCCTGCCCAGAATGTCTCGAGCCCACAGCAGCAATAAGTACGTGGTCAGAAGGCACTCAGCAACATGATGAATGTGGGCATAATGCAAGGAGAGACAAAATTTATACCGATCGCACAAAATGTCAGTCTGTCTCCAGAATGGTAGTGACCGTAGTTTGAAGCAGCACTTAGCAAGAAAATTATTACAGGAAGCACTGTAAAAGCCACTACAAAGAAGTCGTCGCAAAACGAAAACCAAACAAAGACACATGACAAAACACACACTTAACCCCAAGCCCGAAACCCTGAACACCAGTAAACACCAAACCCTAAGCCGTCCACCTATCTCCGATGCTCTGGTACGCGCAAACTGAATGGCCCTTCCTGCAGGGCTCCAGGCTTACGGAGCGAAGGGGGCTAAGGGCCTAAGGTTGAGGGTTTCGGGGTTAGGGTTTAGAGGTTAGGGTTCAGGGGTGAGGTTTGAGGTGTTGGGGTTCAGGGGTGAGGGTTGAGGCGCTGGGAGTTAGGAATTAGGGTCGCATTGGGTTAGAGTTTAGTTTAGGCTTCAGGGATTTCAGCTTTTAGGGCTTCTGGGTTTGGAGTGTGGCGTTTGCTGTTCAAGACTTCAGGACAGGTTTTCGGGGTCGTGCTTTCATGCACGTTTATCTACCTGTCTATCTTCTTAGGATTTATCACTTGTATTTATGTGTGCACTCATGTATATCTTTTTCGAAAACTGACTGGTTGATTGGCCGATTCATTGGATAACTGGTTAACGAATTGAATGATTGAATGATTGATTGATTCGTTGATTGATTGATTGATTGATTGATTGATTGATTGATTGATTGATTGGATGATTGATTGATTGATTGGATGATTGATTGTTTGATCGAATGATTGATTGATTGATTGGTTGATAGACTTGTTCGATTCAGGTACTTCTCTGTATATTTACATCTCCAGCTAGTTCTACTACCCATGTAGCCTGTTCCTAGCAATGCATGTAGGCGTCCCGGTCCCGGTACCCGGGCACTGCGTGATGGGCACTGCCACCCAGGCAGGGTGCGGAGTCGATTCAGCGACCTCGGCGGATCAAGGAAACGATCAGAGGCTGCAAACCTACGAGACCCTAAACCCTAAACCCGTGTGATCACTCTTGACCGTTAAGGAACATTTAACAAAAGAAAAAGCAAATGACAATTTTGTCGGACAGAAACAACAAGTCGTGACATCCAACGTGCCCCGGTGTGCAATCACTTCCTGGATTCCTCTAGAGCAGGGTGTTGGATAAGTTAGCAGCTACTGTCCCTTGTCAGTTGCAGTAAAACCTCTCCAAACCCCTAAACCCTAAACCCTAGTCTCTGTATCTCCCGAGGCCGCGGCGCGGCTTTTGACCTCGTCGAGCACGCTACTTCGACTCACCTGAACCAGCGGCACCTGAGCTCCGAGGGGGCCACCCAGGGAGTGAACTACCCCGTGAGAAGAAACATGTCATAAATTACCCAAGGATCCTTTAAAAAAAGTAGGAACGTCCCATGCATGATAAAGGGATCCTTATATGCTGTAGGCAAGCACAACTCCTGGAACGATAGCCGGGTCCCGAATACGACATCCTCCTTGAAGTCTAGAAGGATCCTTCATGTGACTGCAAGTATATTACTCAAAAGAGGGCTTGGGCTCCGTGGGGCGCTCGGATAAAGGGCTGATAAAAGCCACGTGAACAAGGTCTGGCACAGGAACCTGATGTAAACACTCCTGGTTCCAACTACTTGTAGGGCGCTGGAACCAGAGTTCCCACGTTAGTTCGGAACTCGTTTCTTCCTCCCAAAATCCCAAACCGCCAAACCCTCACCCTTTAACACCCCAGATTGTCCCTCACTGAGAAGCACACCCGGCCAAAGCCATGGGCATCTTCGCTGCCTAGGCGTTCGCGCGTCACCTCCCGCGCCACGCGGAGCAGCGGGCCCTGGCGATGAAGGAGTTTAGGGTTTAGGGTTTAGGGTTTAGGGTTTAGGGTTTAGGGTTTAGGGTTTAGGGTTTAGGGTTTAGGGTTTAGGGTTTAGGATTTAGGGTTTAGGGTTTAGGATCATAGTACAAAAAATCTATGACTGATGCCTTGTAGCATGGCCAAAGTATTCGCAACTGTCAAAGCCTACCACCGCCCTGAGAGCACTAGGCCTAAACCCTAAGAGCCCTCAAACAGAAACTCCCAGAAATTCCTGCAAAACCCTACACAACCTTCAGATATCCTCGACACATTCCATTAAAACAAAGAAGCTAGGAGACAAAATAGCTTCCGAGCCTTGATCGGCCGTGACACGGAGCGATTTCCGCCTCCAGGCCTCACGTCGCGCTTGGAGGCCCCCGTTTTCACCCCATGGAGGGGCTTAGGGTTTAGGGATTTTAGGGGTTTAGGGCTATAGGTATAAGGGTGCAAGATGTTGCTGGTGCTCAGAGTGTCGGTTATAATATCTCAGGCTTCGGGACATTGGGTCATTAGATGGTTTTAGATTTGGGCTTTGGGGCATGGGGTGCTCAGCAGAATCACCACCATCACACCGCACTGTGCTCCTTTGTGATCGTCATGTTACCGGTCATCCTGACGCTCATGATCATCGTCATCATCTTCATATCACCAGCATCTTCATCAACAGTGGCAGCAGCAGAAGCAGCAACAGAATTGTCACGACCATCACCATTGCTCTTTCTGGGCAAAGCTTCGTGTAAGCTCGCGGCGCCACTGCCTTCACCGGTGTCGCAAGGGAGACGCGCATGCGTCCGGCGGCAGCCTTGTGCTGTCTTGGAGAAGACTAAGTAGAACATGCCACGACCACGAAGTGAGCAAGTATCACTGCCATAGGCCACACGGATTGCAGTGACGATAGTGAGGGGCATGATGACGACGATGAGGAGGAGGCGGCGGACGACGAATATCACCAGTTGCTATTCTTTTCTTTTTGAGGACCCAGGCCTAGGTTCCTACGGAGCTCACCTAAACGGGTTCCTTGGGCCCCATGACCGCGGCTTTAGCAAAGCGCTGCTCCTTTTCAAAGAACTGAGCTCTGGGCTCTGTGCACGCCCGGCAGGGTCCACGTCTCTCGCCCGTGTTCTGCCTTGCTTTGCGAAAGACCTGGTAAAACTCTGACTTAAACTACAGCAAGGATCCTTGCTAGGGGGCTCCGAGAAACCCTTCTAAACCCCTGCTGATGGCTTCACGTTCTCCCTAGGACCAAACCCAGACAACCTGCAATACCGTGGGGTTCCATGCCTCTCCCTCTGTTAAAACCCCTGGAGCCGAAAGAGTCTGAAGGGTCGAGAACATGAGGGTCAGGGTGCATCCGGATCTCTTGCAGACAGAACCCCGGGCTTAAAGGGTGTGGGATGTAGACCTTCGTTTTCCTGTAGTCCGAGCTTCTCCTCTCAGAAGATTACCTGAACCCTTTTCAAGCTAGTCCCTCGGATCGCTGGCTTCAAACCAACACTCGAACCCCAATCAAACTGCAACCGCTAAACCCCTTTACTGTCCTTTGCATCGAGACCTGAAATCTTGTGAAACAAAACAGGCATCACTTCTTGCAGCTTTTTGCCTCGAGCGCGCCGAAGAGACAACACACCGGCACAAGAAGCCCTGTGTGGTGGCTCTAAGGCTCTTGCAGGGCTGGTGGTGCAAAGCTCAGGATTCGTGGAGGGGCCGGGGGGTGGGGGGGACCTCGCGTTTAGGATGCAGAGTTTCAGGAGTTTGGTGTTCCAGGGTTCAGGGTGCAGGGTTTCGGGCTTAGGGCTCTCAGGGTGAGGGGATTTTGTATTATGAACCTACCAAAGCCTACCTTTATGTTATAAATTCCACACTGGGGTCGTTAAGAATAACCTTCACACATATAGTAGCCTAAGGTAGGGCAATGCCAGGAGCTTCCCAGAACCCTGCTCGAATCGGATCCTTGCGGGGGTCCGGGTCCAAAGCCCATAAGCCTCAACCCCAACACAGTGAACTCTATAGGGTTTAGGGTTTAGGGTTTAGGGTCTAAACTGTAAACCCTAAATCCCTTACCTCTTAAATATAGTCACCTGAGTCCTAAGCCCTGAATCTTTGAACAACTAAATCCGGCAACAGCCTCTAGGACCGTCGCCTCATACTCCTCCTGAAAAACAAGACCCAAAGGTAGCACGATTAGAATTAAAGAGGCGCCTATAAGGGAACCCCCAATGTCGTGAAAGCGGAAATTTCCAAAGCTTTGGGTTTCGTGTCAAGGGGTTTAGGTGTTGGGGTCTTGGGCTTCTCAAGGCCCGTAGGCCTCAAGGAGTTCAAGACTTAGGGTTTAGGGTTTAAGGTTTAATTAGGGTTTAGGGTTAGGATTGCAGGCCCGTCTCATCGAAGCCCCGGATCTCAGTAGACGCTGTGAGCTTTGCCACTGAGGAGCTTGATGGCAACCAGGGCAAAAACAACGCACCTTAGACTCAGACGCTTGGAAAGCACCGAACTACTCCGAGGGATCGTTGTTTGGGCCGCTTGGGCTCATGTGCAAGCTTACGTGGACTACCCCACTTAGAACACACATCTGGGATAGTTGGAGTATAGTCGGAATCCCCAAAACCGATGCCCCCCACTTAGAACCGCCATCAAAAGCCCCCCATGGATCCCAAGGCCCGGTCATGAGAATCAACGTCCCGATATACACCTCAGTCAACTCGGGGTCCACCTGACATTTGGAGCTTCTGAAGTTTCGGGGGTTCTGGGGAACTCGGGCTTTGGGGTGTCGGGTTTTGTGAGGCGTTCGGATTTTTGTGATTCTGAGTTTCGGATCTAGGGGTTCCGGGTTTCCGGTGTAAAGCTCTGGGCTTTGGAGTTTTGGAAATCAGGTTTAGGGTTTCTGGGGCACTGGTTGGTCGAGGGTTTGGGCTTCTACAGAATATAGGGGCCTTTCCTCTGCCTTTAGAGTTTTACGGATATATATATAGTTGGTTTTGATAAGGGGTTCCGCAGGGTCTTTGTGTAGGGGTTTTGCCGTCTGCGGCTTCGGGGATTCGGGCTTCGCGGTTTCAGGGTGTGTAGGGTCCCAGATTGCAAACTACCAGAGAATCATGGGTTTATAGTACACCCCCAAAAGTTGAAAACCGGATGAAGGACAAGTAGTGCTGGGATTCCCTATACATTACTCTGAGAGATTGAGGCTATTGGGTTTCCCAACTTTTGGGCTTCTACTATAGGTGATCCAGTGTATTTGGGGGTTCTATAGGGTCGAGAAGTCAGGGTGGAAGGGCTTCGGGCTCAGGGTTTCTGCTCCTTGCCCTGCCCTCCGAACTCTTCCACTAAGCTCTGAGGCCTCAACTTCCTCCGAACCCTCAAAGCCGGCGGACCTTTAAAACCCCAAACCCCGAACTCTCTACAACTCATGAAGGTGTAACACCCCTGAGACTTCCAGAGACACTGATCCTTCAAGGCTTTCAGCCGGCCCTAGAGCCTTAAGGTTGCTTAGGGCTTTAGGCTTTAGGGGTTAGGGTTTAGGGGTTTAGAGTTTAGGATTTAAGGGGTTTAGGGGTTTAGGGTTTAGGGTTTAGGGTTGAGCCTTAGAGCCCTTAGAACACCTCAAGCCCAGAACAAGAGGAACCCGGGGGGCCACCCGGAGTCCCAGGGCCCAAAGCCCGGAACCCTGTAACCCTCAGGGTTTAGGGTTCAGGGTTTAGGGTTTAGGGTTTAGGGTTTAGGGTTTAGGGTTTAGGGTTTAGGGTTTAGGGTTTAGGGTTTAGGGTTTAGGAAGAACTGCGCCAACAAACACATACTGAATACAAAAGGGTCATACACCAAACTCCCTATACCCGAACTCCTGCACTCTAAACCTACTTGGAGGATCATGGGACTTAGTAAGTAGGGTTATGAGTCCTTTGATTGGGGGTTATAAGTATAGCTACCTTAGTTATAACCCTTCTTACTAAGTCCCATGATCCTTTAAGTAGCTCCTAAACCCTAATGAAAAAGATGGAGATAACGAAAGCCTCCATGGTCCGGAAGATGAGCCTTCGCAACATCGGGTCGGTCCTCTGCAGAAGGCCGAAGTACGGACAGTCTTGGTTTAAGGTTCAGGGTTTAGGGGTTTCGGGTTTAAGGAATCCAGGGATCTAGGCTTAAGGTTTGGGTTTAGTATCTCCCATAGCTTTCGGTGTTGGTGAAGGTCGCCGCGCTGTTCCTCGACAGAAGAGAAGATGCCTCGTCACGCTGTCTGTGCCACAGTGGTTTTTGCACTGGGCAAAAGAGCACGTGACTCATGTTACCTTTGGGCTGCCCTGTGGGACAAACTACATGTTGCACTTTCTTGACCCACAGTGCATACTTCATCTCCTTTTTCGACCTACACTCCACTTTTGACAATCTATTCTGTGCAGGCTACGTTCCTTCCTGCAGCACCCAGTCCTCCGAAACTCGACGATTGCGAGCAGTTTGACAGCGTACCTTGGACAAAGCAAAACAGAGCTCCTAGCCGGAATTCAGAACTGTTCCATGCTAAACACTAAATCTCTGAACTCCAAAACCCTGAACCCTACGGAATTGACAGCCTCTCTCAGCTCAGGGCTGCAGGAAGCTGATGTACTGCATCCATCGCAGGAAGTGCGGAATCGCTTGCACGGGGATGAAGGTACCTGGCAGCAAATGTCGCAGACCGAGCCTCAGACAACACTCAGAGCTAGCAAAACCGTGCCCTTGAAACCGGAATATGGGTGGTTGTCAAAATTATGGTCCCTTTTTGGGTCCTTATTATGGGTGCCGTATTATAATAAGGTCCCAAAAAGGGACCATAATTTTGACAACCACCCATATGTCTTTCCAACATCCATCGTTGGTGGCATCCAGGGACCAGGGCCTGACACCTAAACCCCACGGTCCTAAACCCTAAAACCCTGAACCCTAGAACCCTGAACCTTTTAGAAGACAGGGGCCTGACATCAGGAGCTGTAGAACGGAACTCTTGAAGGAACCCCTAAGCCCTCAAACCCTAAAACCCTAAACCCCTATAAGCCCCAAAGCGGCCTGACATCAGGAGCTGCGGCACGAAGACTAAAGGGCCGATAGCGCCGCTCTCCCGCGGGAAGCGGACGATGCCTGAAAAGAAGCGGCAATAGCAAGCCCAGGGGTCCAGGAACGGGGGGACCTTGGGGATCCTTGGGGGGCCTTCAGGGTTCGGGTTCTTCGGTTTAGGGTTTGGGGGTTTCGGCCTAAACCCGACGAAGCACGGTTTATATAGGTTTTCGGATTTAGGTTCAGGTTGACGGCTTTCTTTCGCACGGTTTTGTGGCTGAGATGGACAGAATCAGGCGAGATACCTGAGATATCCTGAGATCACATAAGCCATGACTCTATGGTGAAGGGTTTGGGTGTAGGTGATATTCCGTTTGTAAGGAAGCAATGAAACTCGATCAGCAAACACATAGCCTTGAATCTTCAGGGATGCACTCCTTATCTAATCGGTAAGTTGTTTCAGGGGGTTTACGACATGTCTAATGGTAGCTCCCTAGCGCATTCTACAATGAAATTTGCTGGTGGTTGACAGTCTGGGTTGTTCGAAGCATCGTCGCAGGATTGAGTGTGGTGATTAGTGATTAGCATTCATCTGTGGCTTTCTTGGCTTGTCATGTTAGGTAGATGAGCTGAGTGACCAGAAGACAACAACCTCTTGCAGCTGTCATTTAGGATGCCTTGGGCCCTGGGTTGAGGCCCCCATGGCTAAAAAGGTCTTCGGGCCTCCTGGAACTTATGGACTTAGAGTCTTCCGTTCGCGGGTTCTTCGCCTTTTTCTTTGGTGCAGGTTCCCTGGGCTCCGGACAGCCGATGAGGAGCGAGAAAGAGACTGCGCAAGCGTTCAGGAGACAGACCTTTGCCAAAGCGGCGCTGTGCAGTGCAGAGGTAGCAGTAGCAGTAGCAGTAGCGGCAGTGGCAGCGGCGGCAGCAGCAGCAGTACTAGTACTTGTACTCGTGTCAGCGCTAGTACTACTGGCACTCGCACCAGGACTAGAGTACCATACTAGTACCACTTGTAGTTCTAGTCCCAGTCCCAGTTCTAGTTCTAGGTCTAGCTCTAGCTCTAGCTCCAGCTCCAGTAGAAGCAACAGCAGCAGGAGCAGTAGTAGTAGTAGTAGTAGTAGTAGTAGTAATAGTAATAGTAGTAGGAGGAGCAGTCGTCGCCGTCGTCGTGGTGCAATACTGAGGAACGGCTCAACTCGGGCTACCGCTTTGCTTCCTGATGGTCGTTTAAACCCCTCAGGGTGAACTTTGGACTCCTCTCTACCGCCTGGACAGAAACCCTAAACCATGGGTCCAGTGTTTGCTATTGGATTCCGCTTCTTCTTTCTCTTATTGGGGCCTCTTGCTCGTGCAAAATTTAGTCAATTAGGTACGTGACAGTTCTGATCAAGCCCGAAGCTGTGTCAACGGCGAATGCGACCACGGCAGCTGCTTCTGCTCTTACTCCCCCTCCTCCCCCTCTTTCTCCTCCTCTCTTCCTCCTCCCCATCCTCCTCCTGCCGCTGCTGCCCTCCCCAAAAAGATGATATCCGTCATCACTGTTGTTGAACTTTCTTACCTAGCCAAACCAATATCTTCTTGTACCTGAGGGGCCCACCGTCGCCCACATCTCCAAGAAGTCTCCCTGAAACCTGATGATGAGCTCCATGTCCAGTGAGCTGACTGTAAAGCCCAAAAAAATGACGTACTCCCACTCGAGCATAGTTGGAGCCGCAGCAGCAGTAGACGCGACAACAAGCAAATAGTTATTGCCTGAGCGCTTGCATCAGAGCTCTTATCAAGAACTCCAGCAAATAAGCAGGGCCATTGACTCTGCGTAGCTCGCAAGCATGCATCTGAATTTTGCATGGCATCATTGCTACCTGCTACCTGGCTGCGAAAACAGCGCCAGTCAACTGACAATGGAAACGACAACCACCACCACGACGGCAGCGACGACGACATGAGCGCAGGCGAACAACCATGACCAGAAGTAACGGAGAGGCTGAGAACAGCACTACTGCAAAAAGTCAACAATAATAACATTACATGATCAGAGCTCTCGCAAACAAGAACCGCGCTCATATACAAGCTCCAAGTCCAACCTTCTGTCAGTCCAGGATCTTGCAGTCTTGGCAAAAGTCTGCAACGACCATCCGTGACTTTGCTTTCGTAGCCTTGCAACACCTTCTGCAAACTCCAGAACCTCCCGCAGCATACGTCTCTCCCCGTGCCTCATGCAGCGATGGGAGATACCCAGGGCCAACAAAGCCTGAACAGCTCCCAACGGCACCTGCATCGAGGCTGCAGCTACCGATGGAAGCCTTGTGAGGGTCAAGCGAAGAGCCAGCTTCAGACTCTTTGGCTCATCGACTTGCAATATGTTGCCGCCATCTAAGGCCTCCTTCAATACCAGCAACCCCTCAAAGCATGACGTCCGCCAATTGAGAGAACTCTACAGAACCTGAACTGCCGATGGCAAGCCTCCACGAACATCTTCGACAAGAAGTACGCTAAGGTACCATACCTGCTGGCGGGTTGTCAGTCGTTCGCCAACAAGAATGATACAAGAGGAAGCAGTATGCGCCATGACAACTAAACAGTTTTAGGGTTTAGGGTTTGTTCCCATCATTCTCACCAGAAAGGCTGCAAAAACGACGGAGGGTTACCTCCGACCAGAGATCTAAGACACCATAGTACCAGCTCCAGTAGCTGAGAAGGGATCCTTTATCCTGGACCCCCCAAAAAACCCTACCTTGTTAAGTGTTTTTGTAAGGAAATCACATCAGGGAGCCCTAAACAGGAAGGGAGTTTTGGGCCCACGGGCTGACCCTAAACCCTAAACCCAGGTGGGGCGTAGGCTGACACTTTATAGAGAACTGGGCGAGGAAGCGCTCTTCTCTTCTGTTCCTGCCTGGAGGCCCTTTTGACTTAGTAAGTCTACTTAGTATCCCTTAGGGTTTAGGGTTTAGGGTTTAGGGTTTAGGGTTTAGGGTTTAGGGTTTAGGGTTTAGGGCTTAGTAAGTCTACTTAGTATCCCCTGGGAGCCCTATTACAATCCCCATAACCCACCTTACTAACCCTACTTACTAAGTCAAAAGGGCCTCCAAGTGCCTGTTCCAAAGGTCACGCGAAACAATCATGGGCTTACATTTTGCTGAAAGGGGCACCCCCTGCCAGGGTCTAAAGTCCAACGGCCCCTGCGAAGAGCGAGGCTCGAAACCGAAGCTCCTGGACATCGCGTGACTCACTCAAACGCAGCGGGGGAGGTGGAGAGGCAGCTTCCCACACCCACGAACAGCACCGTGCAGCTTTCAATTAGACGCAGACTTCAATAATAGTTTGAGGACAGCACGATTCACCCCGAACTCCACACCCTATGAACCCTCAACTCTCAACAACATACCCAGATCCGGACCCCTGGAAGCCTAAACCCTGAACCCTAGCCCACAGATTTTTTGGGGGCACATGTTCGAGGAGTACTCTCGCAAGAAGACCGATCGCTCAAGCGGAAAACTGAGGATCGTCGGCTGTGAAGCCTGGAGTGGGGGTTGGGGGGTTGTATGGCTTAGGGGTTTACGGAAGAAGAAGGGAATGTTATCACTACAAATATTGAATATAAAGTACCCGAGTTAGGCCTTAGTGGTTCAGTTTTAGGTTGAGGGTTTAGGGTTGAGGAGGTTGGTCAGAGCATCAAGGTTCCGAAGTTTAGGGTTTAGGAATTCAGGGTTTAGGAGACTGTCAAGAAGGAGCTTAGACAAGAGAGAACGACATGGGCTCGAATTGAAGCAGATTCGCTAAACTCGCTTCTGGGTGCTCAGTGCCTTCAGGGCCTCCTTTCCTCTATGCTTATCCCCCAATCTGAAACTCTCAACTTGCAGCTTCCAAAATCATAAGCCAGGAACCTACGGCCTCTGAAACCCGAAACCCAAACGCCACAAACCCAAAACAAGCTCCAAACTCCCCGAAACCCTAAACCCTAATTAAATCCCGAAAACCCTAACAGCCTAACCCTGATCCCTGAAACCCTAAAGCCTTAAAGCCCTAAACCCTGAACCCTGAAAACAAGGGAGGGACCGCAAGCGCCCCCTAGAGAGGCCCGCACGCTGAACATGGCCGTAAAGCCAACCTGAACCACGGCCTGGAGGGTTTGGCTTTAGGAGGTTTGGGGGTTTAGGAGTTAGGGGTTTGGTGGTTTAGGGCTTCGGGGTTAGACTTTAGGGCTCGGGTTTAGGAGTTTACGGGTCTTGGAGTTTAGGGGTTTGGGGGTTTAGTGCTTTTGGGGTTAGGCTTTAGGGTGTGGCCGAGAATCGATACAGGAATGCACAAAGTCGTAACAATGCTTGTTCTAATGTCTAAACATAGTACAGCCGTTAGAAATATCAGTATAATATCAGTAGCACTGATCATCATAATGCCAGCCATAACACCGGTAGTAATGAAAAATGTTCTCTTTGCTGGCATTCTTATTATTACCTGGTACTAAAGGAACTGCACATACATACAAACATACATACTTACATACATACTTGCTTAATCAATAATTAACTAGCTACTTAATCAAATGAGTAATAAATGTTTAAGTAATTCAGTAAGTTTACAGAATTAGCTACTTATAGGCATACATACATACACACCTACATACACACATACAAATATGTGTGTGTGTGTATATATATATATACATGCGTGCAGGGGTACATGTATACATATACACATGCTAGGGTTTAGAGTTCAGCGCTTAGAGCCTTAAAGGTACAGGTGCAGAGTGTGGCCTTGAGGTTTTCATGCTGTGGGTTCAGAAGGTGATTCTGTAAGGGCTTCGTGGTGTCGTATACGGGCTGTACAGGGATCAGGCAACTGTAAAGGCTTGAAATTAAACGCTTCGGCGATTGAGCTAAAGATGCTTCGCCATCTGTCACCGTCCGAATGACATGTGCTAACTGTTCTGTCCTGGTGTAGGAATGGAGAGGACCAGCGACAAGGTCTTATTTAGTATGCTAGCCTCAGATCCAGAATTCTTCTTGGCTTCGCGATCTTCATTTTGACGGGTGGAAATCATGCTGTTAGAGCGGGCCAACACATGGGAGTAGCATCACATGTGGTGATGGTTCTGGTGCTGGTCGTAGGGCCGGCAGAAGAAGAAGCAATGAAGTAGTGAGAGTGGCAGTGGCAGTGGGAAGATGAGGCTGATGATGATAATAAGTATCATATATGATGGTGCCACTCCTGCAGATTGTTTGAAACTCTCGAAAGCGACTTATGATTCCTCGCAGTATTTGTATCGATCTGCTTCTTCGCGCTGCAACCCTCAAGTGGCCACTGTGAGCCTTGTAGTGATACTCCACCTCGCGCTGCAACTGCTGCTGCAGCAGGGGCACATCGGGGCAGAAGGCCCTCATGCAGACACGCCTTCCAGACAAGGAGTTCTGGCGGGTCAGAAGTTTCCTTCATCCCCAAACCCCGATGAACCCTCTACCTGATTGCGACCCCTATAGTACAGTGCCGTGTGCGCAGTGTTCAAAAGGCCCACCTCACTCGCTGCAGCCGCGGATGGGCCAAGGCGACCTGTAGGAGTCCACCTTTCAGGCACGCAGACTTCAGGGTGCAGGGTTTGGGCTCAGGGTTCACGATCTAGGATTGAGTGATGAGGGTGGAAAACGGTTAGGGTGACTCAAAGCAAGACTTCATAGAACCCCAAACCCTAAACCCTAAAATGCTTGGCTCGAGCGAATCTCGGACTTATGGAAAAAGGCATGAAAGCAGGGCAGCGCAGCCGGGCTCCCGCTAAAGTCTTACGAAACCGTAAACCCTAAACCCTGAACCCCATACTCCCGCACCCTCAACCCTATCTACCCTTGCAATCTGTGCCGGGGGTTCCCTGTGTCTTCAGATGTACTGCTCTGCGCACGAACGATTACCAGCGCGTTGCGATGCTTTTGGAACGACTCTTGTTTAAGGTTTCGGGTTCAGGCTGTACGATTCAGAGCTGAGGCTTGAGGGTCCCTGCCAAAAACTTTGAGATGCGGACTGTGATGTTGGTGCGGGCTTTAGAGATTGGTTTGGGTTCGTAGTGTAGCAAAGGGCATTTGAATGCAATCTACTACTCAACTGAACTTTTTATGTGTGTGTGTGTGTATATGGTTTTGTATATGTACCTGTATCGTGTATATCTACATCTACATGTAAATGTGTATGTTGTTGTTCTCGTTTTTGTTGTGTATATGTATGTGTGTATATATATATATATATACGTACACATATATACAAACATGCACATATATGTATGTATGCACATACATAGGGTCTTGGATCGAGCAGTCCACG
>CAJNDV010032408.1:67232-77413 GCA_905221635.1 Symbiodinium sp. CCMP2456 | reverse complement strand
CTAAGTCAAAAGGGCCTCCAAGTATGCTACCTTAGGTAGAGTGGTCGGGAATGGGTCTGCAATGGTCTGTGCCACAGAGGCAGCAGACAAGGTTGGACAAGGCGACAAGACAAGCCTAAACCTTGATCTGGCAGGAGACTTTAGGGTTTAGGGGTTTAGACGTTTAGGGTTTAGGGGTGTTGGGGCTGCACGTCTGCAACATCATGGGACCGCGAAGACCAGCAGTGCTTTGAGGATAGGGAAGTATTCACAGCTCGGCAGGAATTAAGCCTTGGGGCTAGGATTTGCAGGGTGTGGTTTGGGATCTGCATAGGGCTTCCTACAAAAAACCGGTGCAGAAAGCCGCCTCGCTGAACGCAACATGACATCACCTTTCCACAGTCCGTAAGCAGCTGTATACAGGTACCTTCAACATCCCTTCAACAAGCCCTTATAAGGCCCCTCCCCAAACCCTAAACCCTAAACCCCCTTCACAGAACCTTAGGAAGACTCCAGGTGGAAGGAAGCCTTGCCTGCCAAGCGCTGAACGAGTCTAAGCCGGTCGTCCTTGGCAAGCGTCAGCCACTTTCGACAGAAGATGTGAGACGCCCTACATCCTGAACCCTCAAGCCTCAACCTAACATGCACCCGAAACCCTAAACCAGTCCCTCGCCGAAAGCCCGAAAACCTTAACTCACCGTGAACCGCAAGCCCACGAACAACATTCCAGAACTCCGGTAGCTTGCTGGGCCCGTGGCGGCTCGTCTAAGAAAACAATCGAAGGCCTGGCAAATGGTTTAGGGTTTCAGGACTTTAAAGCTTTAGCCTTTGGATTTGGGGTCTAGGGTTCTGAGCTGAGGGCTAAAGTCTTCTTCTTGCTTGCGCCCTTCTATGATACCTCTTCTCAATGCTGACCTGCGCGGACAGACATTTTCTGAAAAGCTCATTGAACTCCTGGGTCGCGAGCCGAGTGATGAGCTCGACGCCGATACCTTCTGCTCAGGTCTTTTTCGAACACTCTTTTCCTGCTTTTTCATGGAATGCCTTTAGAAGATGAGGCGGTGGGGATGGACCAGGATTTAGGGTCTTAGATTTAGGGCTTCCGTGGTGTGCAGCTACACCCACCCAAACCCTGAAGCCTACCGTCCACCTCATTGTCATGTAGTATCAGACCGACGGAGTGTGCCAGAAACTGTCAGGGATGTGCAGTAGACTAAGCACAGTGGCACCATGAAGCAAGTTCCTCAACCTTAACCCTTTAGATGACAGTACATAACTGGTACACTGTGGTACAGTGTTGTACATTCTAATACACTATAGTGCGCTATAGTACGTCATAGTACACTGTAGAATAAGACAGTATTTTATGGTATCTTACAACTTCCTATAAAATGTCAAAGTATACTATAGTACATTAAACTATACTGAAATATACTACATCATAGTACGCCATGCTAGATTATGATATATTATGGCTTGGGGTCCGAGGCCGCCGCTCACGCGTTTCCTCTCTCCGTTGCTGATGCCGTTGAGGCTGGCTCCTCCGATGCGCCTCGCTTGCTGGGTATCATCGGATCTCGGGTTTGCTTTTTGAAGGTTCTGTATTTAGGGTTTAGGGTTTAGGGTTTAGGGTTTTGGATTTAGGGTTTAGGGTTTAGAGGTGAAGCAAGATATTCCTGCTGTCGGGTTGAGCATGCCTCGACAACTGAAGGAGCGAATATTCCTTAGTTCATTTCAAGGGTACATGAGGCCATGGGGGGATATGGAGGTATGCAAGGTAGAAGCCCATGCCCTTGCGGTTAAGCCCAGCGCTAATCATCCAAAACCCATGTTCCAACTAATTGGGGGTTCACTGTACGGACGTAAGAAAAAGATCAGAAGCTTGTTGGGGTTTCAGATGTCTGCTGTAGGGTGCCCATAAGGTTTCATTGGCTGCATATAGGAGCTTCAGACCGAACATGTAGAGTTTCAAGACTCGGGTATACACACTGTCTAGTTTAGGGTTTAGGGTTTAGGCATCAGAGCGAAGGATCTGGTATGCAGAGTGTGATAGTGTGTTTGTAACTGACGGCTCTTAATACAACTGTTTGTGGCTACGTGTTGTACTGTTCTTGAATGTCAAATGCCCTCATAAACTCAAAAACCACACAATGCTGTATGACCCCTACACTAGACACCAAAACTCTACATAACCCCTAGAGCAAACACAACAAACCCAACCACCTGAAACTTTGCATGATGAAACCCAATCTTATCCCGAAGCTGCTCCCGATTCACCCCTTAAACAACCACTCCGAAACACTGCTCGATCCTTGAACCCTACGAAATCCCCCACTACTCTAAAGCGCCAAAAAAACAACAAAAACCACGCATGGCTATTGAATCGACTCTAAATCCCTGCAAAACCAACTCCCAAAATCCTAAACCCTCAAACCCTAAACTCCAAAACCCTAAACCCATAATCCCCAAACTCCCAAACTCCTAAACCGTTAAGCCCTAACCTCCCAAACTCCTAAACCCTTAAGCCCTAACCTCCCAAACTCCTAAACCCTTAAGCCCTAACCTTAAACCGTTAAGCCCTAACCTCCCAAACTCCTAAACCCTTAAGCCCTAACCTCCCAAACTCCGAAACCCTTAAGCCCTAACCTCCCAAACTCCTAAACCCTTAAGCCCTAACCTCCCAAACTCCTAAACCTCCGTGACTCTGCTTGGGGCCCCAGGGGCCGATCGCAGCAGCCGGAGAGGCCCAGGGACTCGAGGAGCTGGGAGATGTAGCTGTGGATACCTTTGTCCTGGTAGGGTTTAGGGTTCAGGGTTTAGGGTTTAGGTTTAGGGTTTAGGGTTTAGGGTTTAGGGTTTAGGGTTTAGGTTTAGGGTTTAGGGTTTAGGGTATAATGGGTACTTATTTGTTGAGAGGGGGGGGGGTCCTTTTAATAAGGATCCTACTATTTAGGGTGCTATGTGCCTATTTTCGGAAACCCTCATATGGGAACCTATAAGATCCCTTTAACTCATAGGTTTCCTAAAGGGATCTAGAAAGGTTTCCACGGCGATGTAGCTGTGGAGACCTTTGTCCTTGCGCCAAGTCGGGGCTTGAGGTTTAGGGACTTAGGGATCAGAGGATTATGGGGGGGTTAGGGATTAGGGACTAGAGGATTGGGGTTTAGATTTAGGGGATTATGGATTAGAGGATTAGGGTTTAAGGGTTACAGTAAGGCTTCAGGATCTCTCCCACTTCCTTGCAGTCTTGTACTGTTATTGAGGAATCCGTCGGCAACCAGGGAGCCCCGGAAGAACTTCGTACTATACTGAAATGAACTTCATATACGTTATCGAAATCGGTATAGGCGGTAAGGCGGTGGCACTGTACCTTAAATTGGATCCGTCAGCTGCCCGAAAACTCGCAACTTGTCGCAACTTTTGCTCAATTTACTAAACGTTAAACACCCTCAAACCCTGAACTCCTACGACCCAAAACCCTAAGTGCTGCACCCCTAAACCCCAAAACCCTACCACCCCAAACCTTCAATTCGCGGAGGAGCCCTAAACCCTAAACCCTAAACCCGAAACCCCAAACCCGCCCTGCCTCCAGCTCTGCCAGATGATTTGCTGAAAGTCTGAGACGCGCCGAGAAAAGGATGGCCTCTCACAGAAAAGCAAACAAAATTCTTCCTAGAGGGTCTAGGTTTTGAGGGTTTAGGGCTGTAGGGTTTAGGGTTCAGGGTTTAGGGCCCAAAAGCTACACCCTCAACAATGAAACAGGAGCGCCTTAGCAGGCGCAGCGACCCTGCAAGACATACTGAACCTTTCGGCCACAAACAAGACAGCCGTGCCATGTTTAGGATCCTTTTCAGGATTCTACTGTAATTTCGGTCTATGTATTAGCTGAAACTCCCAGATGTTACTTGCAGTTTTCGTCTAACCTTCCGAGCACACCCTGTCGAGACCTCGCGACTCGCTGCAAAAGCGGGACTATCCGCGGCGAGGGCTGCGGAGCGCGCTCGCAAGCCGAGTTTGCGAGAACACAAAACGGACAGCAGAAGGGCTGCCTCTTACCAGAAACTTCTCATGCCGCCTGTTGTTGTGTTGCACCAGCACCGGTCTTAAATCTACGTCTTCAGAAAGCACTTAGCACCAGCCTCCGCCTCTTGAGTCGTCTATTTCTGCATCTGCAGATGCTCAACAATGCACACAGCTGACGCCCAATGGACTCAGGTTATCGATGCTTAGAGGGGTGTAGCTACCCCATGCCCTTAAAATGGCCTGCTTTAATCCAGCCACCGGGCCTCGCGGGGGGTCTCCGTCGCGAAAAACTCATCCTTCTGCATCACATAGGCCTTGGGTTTTAGGGCTTATGGTTTTGGATGGATTACGACCCGGAAGTATGCAGTTATGCTCATAAGAGATGTTGGTGGAATATGCTCTTGACTTGACGTGCAATAACAACAACAAGCATGACGGCGGTGACAACAACCGCAACATTTCTGAACCTAAAACCATCTGGGACCCGTCATCCATCTTGCACTTATTCACATACAGCCGAAATACCGAAGTCTAGCATGCTCTGTCGCAATATGGTGCCATGGATCAGTTGTGATTATAGCATCTTTGTAGTACACCCATCCATCCATACATACGTACGTAGGTACGTACGTACGTACCTACCTACCTACCTGCCTACCGACATACCTGCCCACCTACCTAACTGCATAGTTACATATGCATTCAAACTGCGCGTACATATACAAGTAGACATCTAATATGTACACACATGCGCTTGGAGATTTAACTATTGATGTATCCGCGGGGTATCTGCATTACATTCATCTTCACGCAAATCACCCATATCCGAGGCCGTAAACCCTAAACCCGTATCCGAGGCCCCGACCACCCGCGGCCGCAGTCGCCAGGGCTCCACACTTCGCCCATTGACGCGGAGCTCGCCGTCGATGCGGAAGACGCGATTTGTAAGCTGCCTTCGCTTAGGGCTCAGGGCTTGCAGGGTAAGTGGCAAGGGGAGACAAGGCTTGGCTTGGTGTTTGCGCAGGTTTGGATGTATGGACAATCTAGCCTCTGTGGTGCGACAGCCATTTCACCACGACCAGCCCTTCTCCGAAGAGACATTATGCTCAGGCTGAGGGCAGGGGTATGTTCAGGGCCTCGCCACCCCAGCCTCAGACCAGCATCCAGAATCATTCACATTCACCCACACATGGGTCAAAGCCACACGCTCATAGTGGCACCAGCCAACACCCGTCGTGACCACATCTGCACAGTCTCGAGCCGTGGGGACGACACCTTTTGCCTTTCGAAACGAACAGCTGCTCAATTCCAGATGTGCAAGAAGCCTGTCTACAGACACACATCTGTGTACATGTAACTACATAGGTGTATATGTTATATATACATACATATATATATATATACATATGTATAGATATGCCTGTACCATGCACACAGACATTTACGCATACCCATCCATCCATCCATCCGTCCGTCCGTCCATCCGCCGCCAGCCGGCCATCTATGCATACATGCATCCATACATATATACGTGCACTCATACAAATTCCGTCCTTCCTTCCTTCCTTCCTTCCTTCCTTCCTTCCTTCCTTCCTTCATGCATATACACATACAACCATGCATAGATACATACATACAAGCTGCATGCATAATTACATACATGCCTGCATACATACATACATACATACATACATACATACATACATGCCTGCATACATACATACATACATACATACATACATACATAAACATACATACATACATACATACATACATACATACATACATACATACATACATACAATACATGCCAGCACAAAAAAGATGTCCCACATCTGTGCGGCAAGACACACACGATATGCGGCACACATATGCAAGAACATATAAGCGTCTTTGATACCTCATTAGTAAGAGGAAAACATACGAAAATAGGGAAAAGTGAGCTGAAAAAGTACCAAAACCATCGAAGGCTGCATCCCAAAACATGCCAGAAACAAGCCGTCACAGTAGTTCTGGAGAGTGCTTTCTACATCCTCTGGTAGGGGAGATGGCACTTTAGCTCAGACCACATGTGTGAGCGCCTTCCTGCCAAGACGTTGAGCAGCGTCGATTTTCCTCTGCGGCACAGGCTACCGGAATGATCCAGAACTCTTCTGTTGACAGTACATAGGGGCCTGACTAAATCAGAATAGGATCTTGGGTACACTGGCAGCAAAAAGATTACTGCATACACAAACAGGTAAGAGACTGTGCTTTGTTGCCGCTACACATAGCTAAGCCGGCCAAAACCGAGCAGCCACCCTGCACCTTAAACCCAATTCAGACCATTCGGCGCTCAAACCTATCATGTATCCCGAAGCTTCTAAACCCGAAACCCCCCAAACCAGAAAGAGGAGACCCCTAAACCCCAAACCCTAAACCCAAACCCAGAAAGAGGAGTGCACCCCACACACCATCCTGCGCCAGATCCGCCGAGGATGCAGCAAACCTGGCCCGAGCACAGTCTTCGGCCGGCTCATTATAAGAATACTGATAAGGGAGTTTCCGAAAATAGGGGCACCTTAGTTTGGGGTCCTTATAATAAGGAGCCTACTATTTAGGGCATTATATTAGGGTCCCCTGTTTTCGGAAACTCCCATAATGACAACACAAACAAATATAGCGGTAGTGATAATCAGAATTGAATAACAACAAGAACGAGAATGATAGTAATTGTCGCAATAATGAAAAACTACTAACTATGCCAGCCCTTTCAAGCCTTTGAACAATGTTCGTATGCTCCGTCAGATGCTCACGGCTCAAAAGGAAACAAGACATGGAATACCTAGTACAACAAGCATTGTTGTCATTGCTAGTGCTACGAGGTAAGGCATTTGCATGAACAAAATAGAGACGAGCAACATGAAAATCACAAAAGCAAGAACAACACCAACAAACAAACCAACGGTTTTAATGCTAAGAGCAATTACCAGCTGCCGCTTGTACCACTCATATCTTCCGGCAGTACTTCCTTGAACCCGCAACCGTTCGAACTTGTGCCGGTCCAGTTCAATGTATGTTTCGGGGGTGACAGTGTGTCATTGCCCCCGCGGCCGTGCAATTCGTGCATGTTTCACATCACTGAGGCTACATCTGTTACAATGTTCACTAATTTCTCTTGGTTGAGAAAACGTACACAAATAGTGTGTAGTTGTTGATACCTGCATACATGTATGTGTATACGTACATCCATCCATCCATCCATCCATCCATCCATCCATCCATCCATCCATCATCCATCCATCCATCATCCATCCATCCATCCATCCATCCATCCATCCATCCATCCATCCATATGTGTATATATATATATATATATGCGTGTGTGTGTGTGTGCAGACGTATATACACATCATCTCACATATCTTATGTCACAACATATGTCATATCATAACCCGATTCCATTCTACGCTGCTATCCCATGCGACTGCTGGACAAAATTCTGCATAACCCAAAATAGCGAATAAACAATCACTCCGGTACATAAGGTAATGCGTGACTTCGTCTATCAGCTGTAGGTAGCATTATCTAACTGCACATTTTTTCCTACAGAAAAGCCTGCATTCAGGTGACCCAGAAGCAGGGCAGGCCTCACCAGGCCGTGCCCGGCCCGTCATGCGGCTCAAGATGTGCTTCCGATTGGCCATCACACTGAAATCCTGTGCAGGGCTCAGAGTTTAATGCTTTCGGATGGGTTTAGGGTTCAGGTGCTTAGGATTTTGGGCTTTGGGGTTGTGGGTCAAAGGATTACGGGTTTAGTGTTTCGGGCTTAACCTTTAGGACTTGGTGTTCCGAGATTCGTGCTGATCGACTTGGAGCCTTCAGAGCAACTCCACAGATGTTCAAATCTGGACACAAAGAAAGTAGAGTCTCAATCTCTAGAACATCGAAAAGACAGCTCAACGCATGAGTGCGGCGCGCTCGACACGGCCTTGTCGTAAGATACTGCCGCCTAAGCCTACCGGCTGTCAAAGACAAACCTGAACGCCTAAACTCCAAACTCCAAACCCTACAAGCCCTAAACCCCTGAACCCCTAAATCCCAAACCCTACACCCTGTGACCCACGGAAAGCTCGGCCCGTGGCCCATTCCAGCCGAGCCGGCGGCGCGGAAATCAGCGTGGAGAAGCTGCGACTGGTGGCTGGCCTGGTAACGCCCCCTTTTAAACGAGCTTCAGTGCAGGGTTTATCGGGTCTTATACGGTTCTAAACGTTCGTATCAGGGCTCCTTTACGGGTTCCTTTGAGGTTTTGGGGCTTAGAGGTTCCGCTTCGTTTACGTAGGGGGTTCCTTCATGGGGTCCCTTTGGGTTATATGGGTATAGGGTTCGGGAGTTTGGGATTGAAGGGTTACGGGGGGTTAGGGCTTCGGAGGCTGGGGTTTACGGGTTTCGTTGCACTTGCAAAAGGGTTTACGTCGGCCAAAAAACCAACGAAATTTGATTTCGTTGAACTTGGATTGGACTGGATTTGAATCTCCCCAAACACCTCAGGTGTGCTGATAGGTTGCACTTGGAGGAGTCGGTGGCGCGGGCTCCGACTCTCCGTTCCACCACCCAGCAGGGCGAAAGAGCACAGCACAGAATCTCAAGTGTTAGGGCGAAAGAGTGAGTAAGTGAGCTAGGGAGTGATTGAGGGAGCGAGTGACTGAGTAGGGATTGTTTGCTTTTGCTCAAGATTTTTTAGTTCAGAAAGCCCAAACTGCTTTGACCAAGCCAAGCCGAAATTTCTCTGATATGCTGTGATGATCTCTGATGTCTAGTTGGCTGCGAGAGCGCTGAAAAAAACTAAATTGGGCGGGTGTACACCAGGTGCAAAACTAGAATGCTGATCTAGGCTCTAAAACAAGAAGCCCCGGAAACTAAACTAAATTCGGTTTCGAGGCTGTAGAACTCCCCAATCTCAGTGCTCAATAATAATAGGGGATTTAGATACTCAAGCCAGATCCGCGAACGTTAAACACAGAACACGACATTGATACTCAATTCGGGAAGATGTTGAAGCGAAAAGCGCGATCTTGTGAATCCACTGGGTCGCAAGCTTTTGGCTGATCTGCCGAAGGAAGTCCTGAAGATGCTGCCCATCCTGCCCATCCTGCTCATCCTGCACTAACAATGTTTGCAGGAGTCATGATGGTGAGGATGATTATGATGATGAGGATGATGATGAAAATGGTGATGACTACTGTGATAGTGATGGTGATGGTGACGATGATGATGATGAGGATGATGATGATGATGGAAACGGTGATGACTACTGTGCTGGTGATGGTGATGGTGATGGTGATGATGATGATGATGATGATGATGATGATGATGCCCTGGACCACGGCTAACATGGGCATCCCGGAATACCAGTTGAAGGGCTTAGGCTCAGATGGTCGTCATGCAGAGGCATCTGGACTCAATCCAAGATCAGATGCACACGCTGCAGCTGCTGGTTCATCGACATGCTTAGTTGTACAGCAAGCGGCTGGTCAACAACAGCAGAAAGATGAAAATCCGGGAGCTCAACACAATGGATGACTAACAACTGTTTAAGCACACTTTTGGGCGCTGCCCTCAAGGCGCTTACGGCGCATGTTCCTTGCCGAAGGGCACAAGTGCTAGCTGCCATGAGCAGCCGAGGGGCAACAACCTCCTTGATAGAGCGCTCGCTAGCTTAATATCGTGAGACTTTTTCCGCTGCGTTGGAAGAAAGAAGATGTTGATGATGATGACGGCGACGATGATGGTGATACTGATTATGATGATGAGGGTGGTCAACATGCATGCGTAAGCATACACATGTGCTGAAGGCAAGTAACAGTATATACATCCGTAAGTACATATATACATATGCATACACATATACATAAACACATATACACATATGCACCTTCATGCTTGCACATGCACATACACATACACGTACACATACACATACACTTACACATACACATACACACACAGAGACACGCATACACACATGCACACATACACATGCACACATACACATGCACAAACACATACATAGGTAGGTAGGCAGGTAGGTAGGTAGGTAGGTAGGTAGGTAGGCAGGCAGGCAGGTAGGTAGGTAGGTAGGTAGGCAGGCAGGCAGGTAGGTAGGTAGGTAGGTAGGTGGGTAGGTAGGTAGGTACGTA
>CAJNDV010032408.1:34799-61284 GCA_905221635.1 Symbiodinium sp. CCMP2456 | reverse complement strand
AAGTCAAAAGGGCCTCCAAGTAAACCTTAACCCAAAGCCCTGCAATGAAAACTGAGCCCTGAGCCCTAAACCCTAAACCGCTGATATAAGTGGAAGGCAGCTGTGCTTTTGTTTGGGGAGCATTCTGAAAGTCACACAGATAGGGAAGGCCCGTTGTTTGCAGCAGAAGCGTATACACGTATAGACCGTATAGATAGACAGATAAATAGGTAGATGGATAAATAGATAGCTAGCTAGCTAGCTAGCTAGATAGATAGATAGACAGATAGATAGATAGACAGATAGATAGATACTTAAATAGATAAATGAAAAGGTAGATAAATAGATAGATAAACAGATGGGTAGATAGATAGATGAATAGATAGACAGATAGATCCATAGATAGATGGGTAGATAGATAGATGAATAGACAGATAGATGGCTAGCTAGCTGCTAGATAGATAGGCAGACAGATAGACAGATAGATAGATAGGCAGATGGACAGATAGACAGAAGAGACAGATAGATAGACAGGTAGATAGATAGATAACTACATAGGTAGATGGACAGATACATACCCAGATAGATAGATAGATAGATAGATAGATCGATAGATCGATGGATCGATGGGTCCATCGATAGATAGATCGATAGAACGATAGATCGATAGATCGAAAAATCGATCAACAGATAGATAGATAGATAGATAGATAGATAGATAGATGCATGAATAGAAAGATAGATAGACAGATAGATAGATAGATAGATAGATAGATAGACAGATAGATAGATAGATAGACAGATAGATAGACAGATAGATAGATAAAGAGATACAGAGACAGACAGATAGATAGATAGATAGATAGATAGGTAGAAAGATAGATAAATAGGTAGATAGATAGGTTCATAGATAACCAGATAGATAGACCGCTCGATCGATCGACGGAGGTGGCTGGATGGATGGATGGATGGATGGATTGGATTGGATGGATGGATTGGATGGATGGATATGGACAGATACGTAGATGGATATATGGATAGATGGGTAGAAGGATAGACGGATAGATGGACAGATAGGCAGATGAGCAGAAAGACAGATAGACAGGCGGATAGACAACCCATGATGGTAACTCAAACCATGCACGCTCCTGTAGAAGAACCCGTTACTAAAATAGTGTAACAAGAACCCAGTCACCGTAGTGCTCATAGAGCATGACCGCAAAAACGCAGAATCGGCTCCACGACCACCAGACTGTGAACGTGCTCTGGTTGCGCGTTCCTCTTGAATCTGTGAAGTCGGCCATCGCAGCATAGAGGTAGGTCAGCACGAACATCACCAAGGAGGCAAACAGCAGGGAAAAACCATCATGGCTCATCTCACTAAACCTGGATTCTTCATTGAGCACTAGAGAAAAGCATGCACTGCTACACTGGTTGGTGTTAAGTGCGAAAACAAGAACGCAAGAGCAAAACATGACATAGGTACATGTTTACATACCCATGCGGGTGTGTATATGTGTGTGTGTGTGTGTATATATATATATATACATCTGTATGTAGGTCTGGCTATAGATGTATGGTTCTATGTATAATACTGATAGCCCGGAAGCTCGACGTAGCCACCGTCCCAGTCCCGGTTCCGGGATACTTCCGCCTCCTCGAAATGAAGCAAGTGCAAGACCTCGGCACCCATGCCCAACCTTGGCTGGTGAGTCTCGGGCTTAGGGTTTAAGGTCTAGGGTTTAGGGTTTCGGGTTTTTTGGACATTAAGAATACCTACAGTGTCTCGTCAATTAAGTAAGCGTACAGCAGCAGGCCAACAGCAACACCAATTACTACCTCATCGAAGTCTTACAAACACCGCACGCACGACCCCCGTTTCTTATCGGGCTGCATTAGCATACACATACGAGAAAACGAAAACACAGAAAAAACATAAGATGTACCTACGTTGGTATTTCAGGGGTTTAGGGTGCAGGGTCTGGGGCCTAGAAGGGTTATACCTGCTGTTCCCTCTCAAGAAAATGCACGACAACTATCTTGAAAATCATGTTCGGGAACTTGGTTTACTATACAAAAAACTCATAGATCTTGCCCACAAACCAAGGTTATACCATAGTGAACTCCTAAGACTATAAACCCCCTGGTCAAGAAGGGCGCCGAGTAGCATCAAAGCTATCATCGTCCCATTGACCTCAAGGACCTGCAAGAGCTGCCCGGTCTCCGGAAGACTGGCGAAGAAGTCATAGAAGATGTTCAGCACCTGGGTTTCCAAAAAGTAGTCCCTCAAATCACAAGGCCAGCCCGGCCCTTTAGGGTCTGGGGTAGCCCGGGCGCCATGTTCCAAGAGTTGAGCATAGTGTTCCATTCTTAATGAGCACCGAAGGGGCAGAAGGATATTGCTGGCGTCCTAGGCACTGGAAGGTAGTGGGCACGATGGAGCAGCTGCCTCTCTTCCTTTGCAGGCGCATCGTGGTTCATGGCCCGATGGCGCCGGCTGTGCGCCAATGATAGCACAAGCAAAGGGAAGGCCACGCCCAAACCAAGCACCACCGCAAAGAGGCTGTTGTCCTGATACCTGCCAATCTCTTGTCCTTCTTTGGCTGTCGTCATGTGCTGCAATTTGAAAGCTAAGTGGGCGGCTCGGTACAGGAACATACTTCCTGCGCAGGTGCAAGAGCCAGTGACAACAAGATTCCAGCGTGCAACTTTCCACCATGCAGCAACCGCGGAACCCACTCCAGCAGTGTTGGAATCGAAGGTCCCTGCGACTGCTGAAAGGTGCGTACACACGACTTGAAACATTGCTGAGGCGATAAACACATAGCCACGCGTCACTTGTCTCTTGAACTCGTCATACTCACCGTCCCAATTTAGCCGCCGGGCATTGGCTGCTTTCTCATCATCGAACAATTGCAACATGGGAATGCTGACTGCCAACAGCAGACTGTTGAACAGGATCAACATGGCCATGACACTGTTGATTTTGCCTGAAGACGGCACTTGAACGAAAAGCATATCATAAAAAATGTTCAGGACGGGGCAGTTGTGCAGAACGTCTGTCTTCAAACTCTTGGGGGCAGGTCGAAACTGACGATTGCTCGTGGAGGCAATGCGTCCCACTGCATGTATCGCAGTCTGCTTGACCAAAGTTGCCAGGGAGACCACAGCCAGAGGGACAACAAAGCCCAGGCCCAGCAAACTGTAAAAGCTCCAGTTGCCCATGAAGCGACTTAAGAGGTCTGCTTCTGCCTGACCCTGGGCATGTTGTAAGACGAATGCATACTGGATCGCCAGACTAAGACATGCACTGCCTAGGACGGTTCCCAAGATCAGAAACAAGAAACTCCACCTCGTGTACCGCCACCACGAGACGTAAGCCAAGCTCACGCCCGCTGCACCCTCGAAGTCCGTGGCTCGAGTGAACAGATAGGTGAGGCTGGTGCTCACCGAGGCAGCCGTGATGCAAAACATGGCAGACAAGCTGAAGAACCGGTAGCGATCATAGCTGCCGTTCCAATTCCGAGCCCTCGCTACGAGTGAGTCCGCTGGCGAGAACAGCACCACCGTTGGAATACAGACACTCAGCAGCAATCCGTTCAGAGTAGAAAACGTCTCCAAAATCTGATCAATCTGCTGCATGCTAGGCGGAACGGCGTTTGCATCGTACAGAACATTCACAACCGGGATGTAGTAGACCCATGGGACGGCGCCTATAGCGTCGGCGTCCATTGTTGCAGGCTCCTGCTTGGAAAAAGGTCTGAACCCTGTCCAACGAGTTCGTTGGAGAACGATGTAAGAACACTATGTTTATGAGGATGATTGCTGTGGCCACGGAAGCTATCGATGCCTTGCGGAGCCTTGCAAGGGCAAATCCCGCGCCTTCTAAGCTGCAAAGTGCCGAGCCGATAAAGCAAGAATAGATTCGGCAGCGCAATTCGGCACGACAGAGTTTGGGGGAGGGTTGGGGTCCTTGCTGGGGGCTTACTTACGATACTGGGTGGGGGTATGCGTACTGTGCTCAAGAACCCTCAGGCCTTAAGGACCAGTGTTGGTTCTCATGCAGGCCACAATATTTCCCACAATGCGCTTCATTTTCGAATTCTGCATTTAGGGTTTGGGTTTAGGATTGTGGGGTTTGGGTTTTGGGGTTTACAGCCTAGGGCAGATCTACCAACATAGTTGCATCCTGGCCTTTGGGACTTCTGCTTAGGGCTGAGGGCTTGAGGTTCAGGGTTTAGGGGTTAAGGGCTCAGCATTTGGGGTCTAGGACTCCGGGTAGAAGTCAAGCCCCAGAGCCTTTGAGAGATGCATGAACGCGAAACTCGCAACCCCGGAGATCTCAGGGTTGGTCTTCAGGGTTATTTCGGGTTCAGGGCTTCAGGCTTTTAGGATTTTGGGGTTTGGGGCTTTTCTCGGATTTTAGGGTTTCGGGCTCTTTAGGACTTTAGGGTTTGGGGCTTTTTTCGGATTTTGGCGTTTAGGGCTCTTTATGATTTTAGAGTTTGGGGCTGCGGGTTTCGGGTTACAGTTGCCCTGCACCACCCTGAAGCCTGCGCAGCGGCGGTCTTTTTCCGAAGCAGCGACCCCATGTCACTTCGGCCCCGTCCTGGTCACTGCCTCTCCTCCCCAGTGGAGTCAGCAACCGCTCAGGTAGTACTACAATCTGAGTGCGGTGTTGGGTTTTACACAAGCCAATCACAACCAGAGTAGTACGGCTTGTCAACATAAATTCAAGAACCCGAGGGGGATCGAGGAGCATTCTTGTGAGCAGAAAAGAACCTGCTCCTAGCTCGAAAGGCTTATGAGCAGGTTACCACCGCCGACTCCACCCCGTGTGTGAGGTATGATAGTGACACATATGTATGTAGGCTCGCGAGAGAAGCAAAAACAAGTGCCTGGGCCATTGGATGCTAGGATACTGACCTCACTTCTAGGTTTTGGGTTATCGTCGGATGCATAGGGCTTGGGGCTCGCAGCCTGCGCCACAAGAAAAAAAACACGATGCTGAGTCAGCACTTGTAATCAGAGGATCATGGCACTTAGCAGCCAAGGTTATGAATAAGGTAACTATACCTATATACCTATAATTGCCTATAGCTGTAACAGCCTGATTACGGTTGCACATGGTCCCATGATCCTCCAAGTAGACATTGGGAGGATGCCTCAGAAGCGCCTTGGAAGCGCAGAAACTCTGTACTTCAAAACCCTAAACCGCGTCTAAACAACCCTATCAGTCCCTTCCAAAAAATCTGAAAATCGAAACCTAGTCCCTAAAACTTTTAAACCCTACAGCCTAAACCCTAAACCTACTGACTCCCAGCTTCACAACAAGCAAACGGAATCCCAGCTCGCTCCGAGAAGCACCGACCCCAAACCCACAGCTTTAGGTTCCTTGAAGGGTTGCTTTGAAGGCTTGCTTTACAGAAAGGTAGGGTTTAGGGAACCGGGTTAAGGGTTCTGTGAGATTTCTGCTTGCATCTTACGGGTTTGACGTCTTGGGCGTAGGACAAAAGAAGAGTCCAGTGCTCCCGGCTCTGCCTGCAGAAGCGTTCAAGGTCGGCCGTTGGTAGCCTGGAGGGTTTGGCGAGCAGGATCTAGGACTTAGGCTGTGGGATTCAGGGTTTAGGGCTTGGGGTCAGGACCTGGGGTGTGGCGTTTGGGGTTTCAGGTTTGGGACGCGGGTTGTACTGGTTGTATAAAGTGTTTTGCGGTATAGGGCCGTAGTACCCTAGCCAAGGCCCTAAACCCAGGCCCCCACCCAAGCTGCAATGCGAGGAGGGTTTAGGCACCCATGCTTCGAGGGCCTCCAACACAGTCTCCACGGAATCTCAAGGCAGGGAAGGGCTCACAGCCTCCAGGGGTTTAGGGCCTAGGTTCCAGTGTTTGGGTTTTGGGGTGTAGCTTGCAGGGTGCAGGGCTTGGCTCCTGGGGGTTGTATTTTGGGGTATAGGGCTTAGGATTGCCAAAGCAAGGTCTTCCTGGAGCTGAGAACTTGGCAGGCCAGCCCGCATCGGGCAGCATTTCTGCCTGGCATCTCTCCAATGCCATGTGCGACTGACAACATGGGCGGGAGGTGACACCTGTGACCGGGCAGCAGGTGACAGAACTGCTTCAGGTTGAATGAATCATTCCTACCAACACGATGAATGGCTCGGAGCTTGTTTTCGGCATCCCCTAGGCTACAAATGCGGGTGGAAAAGAGCCATTGGAACCCTCTTTCAACAGTACTGCTTGTGATGATTTTAATAGCAATACTGGAAGTAATTAGTAGTCAGTAGTTAGCCTAGAAACAGCAAGTATCGTAGCTCATAGCAGCGGGCCTCGTCTATGAACAGGGAGTGCCTCTTGCGCCGCTCCGGTGCGTTAGGAACCAGCTTGGTCTGAGTCAAGGATGGCATAGAGCTGTTAAACAGTGAAATAGAGTATTGTGCCACTAATGATAATAACAATAATAGTAATAGCAGTATAAGATACAACAACATAAAATAATATAGTATAGTACAACGCAATATAATTTTGCACAATACAAGAAAACTATATGCAATACAATACATTACAGTACAATAAGAGATAACATGATCGAATGAAAAATAATGAAATGTACTGCGCTGTTGTAATGAACTGCATACCTTCATATAACATGACCAATGTCATATCGCATGATAACATATACCATAATAGAATATGGTATATGTACCAGGCCGTGCTAAGAATATAATCAAAAACTCTGAAGAATCATGCTGGGAAGTGTCCAGCCCCCTGTAAGACGCTTCCAGGTCGGGTAGGAAGACTTTCGCAAAGAAGCAAGGTTTAGGGTTCAGGGCAAACCCTACCCCGAACCCTCAACCCAAACCCTTACACCGTTTAAGCTTCAGTGCGACTATTTCCTGGCAGCAAGGGCAGCTGCTTTCTGGCTGTCAATATACAGGCGACTTAATTGTTGGAGTAAGGTGTTGTGTGGTTGTTTTCAGGGTTTATAGGGTCTTATAGGGGTTAACATAGGGGTCTGAAGACTTTGAACAGCGTTTGGGCGGTATGTTATACTACAATCACATCGGGAATCAGGAAACATCGTTGGCAAATACGCCGCCCCCCTGAGTCATTTAAGGACGCCTCGTTTGAGTCCGAGTTGGGGCATAAAGGGTCCGCATACCAAAACCCTCGGCCCGATGTGTTCTGTCATTATGGGAAGGGAAACCTCAAGAACGGAGAGTGACCCCACAGCTCAAAAGACATCTGACACCTGAGCCCCGAACCCTAAACCCAGAACCCGGAAACCCTAAACCCTAAACCTTAAACCCTAAAACCCTAAAACCATAAAACCCCTAAACCCCTAAACCCTAAACCCTAAACCTTATACCCTAAACCCTAAACCTCATGGGCGAGGGTCTGGTGGGCTGCGGCTGGCATCTGCATGTCCGACCGGTGCCATGCAGCTCAGACTTCTAACCCTAAAGGGCTTCCGGTTTATGTACCCTATAGGGTTTAGGGTTCAGGGTTTAGGGTTTAGGGTTTAGGGTTTAAACCCTAAACCCTAAACCCTACCTTCGCCAGACTTTGAGCTCTCAACTCTGCGCCGTTTAGCGTGTAGCAAATGAGGGCCCGGGCAGTGGGGTGATCGGGGGTCACCGGTGCCTGTCAGCATGAGCGACAGTTATTGAGGGCTTTAACCATTAGACTGGGGTTCAGGGGTATATTATATATATATATAATAGGGGCACCATAATTATACATACATATATATATAAGTATGTATGCATGTATGCATGCGTATGTATATATATATATATATATAAGTTGCACGTAACTACGGGAATCAAAGAGAAGCAACACACGGGCAAACTCCATTCTGCGATCCAGTGCACGAAGCGTTGCGAAGGCAGGATCTTGGTGGAGCTGAGTGCTGGGCAGGCCAGTCCGCTTCGGGCAGCGAAAATGCCTGGCGTCACTCAAGCTCTTCTTGTGCCATCTGCAACCGACAACATGGACGGAATGTGACACCTGCCAAAACGCTAACATGCAGACTGCAGCTTGCCTGAATTGCAAAGTGCGGAAAGACAGCACCTGCTCCTACAAGCATGGTGAACAGCGCTGACCAGTCACTGACCTTTCTTGCCATCAGCTTGATAATATGATCGGTATCCATAGGAATAATAATCGCAAAGAAACAAGAATAAGCAATAATAGTCGAATAGTATAACTGTAACTATAACGACAATGAATGAGAATGATGGTAGTAATAATAGTGGGGATAAGAACAATGATAACAATACATATTGATATCAGAATATATCGAATATACTACACTGATAGCGATCAAGTACGACAGTAGTCCTCAACAGCATCAGATATCATAGCAGGGAGCCTCGTCCATGAAGTCGGAGCGCCTCTTGCGCCGCTCCGGGGCATTGGGAACCAGCTTGGTCTCAGTCGAGGAACGCCCAAGAAGCGTCCAGGTCGATCCGAGACTGTAGGGTGTAGGGTGTAGGGTGTAGGGTTTAGGGTTTAGGGTTTAGGGTTTAGGGTTTAGGGGTGAGGGGTGTCTTAGAATCTTCGGGTCTTGGAGTTTGAAGTGACGGGATGTTGGGCCTTTGAATCAGGGTGGCTTTTGACGGCTCTAGTCGGGCCGGAGTCACCAGGAAACTCCCTTGCCCAAATGTTAGGCATCCAGCACCCCAATCCTTCTTCACTAACCCCGCCAAACCAGGCAAGGGGGAGGTACTGCAACTCCTTTTCCGACACTCTTAAGTCCCGAAACGGAAACTGAAGTCCGAGAAGCCTTGCTTACTCGCCTGGGCCTTCACTCCCTAAAGCTTCGGCGTGGGGTAGGCAGCGCCCTTGTCCTCTCCGACTCTGACGGGATTGGACATTGCGTCTGAACCCGTAAACCCTAAACCTTCAATTCCTAAACCCTAAACCCTGATGCCTACCGGAAGAGCATCCTCGCCTGCGGTGGTCACCCTCCAACGACCAGGGCTTAGAGCAGTGGCTTTCGGGTTTAGGGGGGGTCCTTTTCTATTGAGAAAGCCCGAAGTAGGGTGGGTCTATGATGGGGTCCCGGAGTTTCTGAAACTCCGATTTAAGGCTTCGGGTCTGACTGCTGAAACTTCATCCGGCCGCACCTAAACCCAACGAGCCTCTAGCCCATGTTGTCTTAGGGTGCTCGGGGTCTAGGATTGTGGCTAGCATCTGTATCTCCGGCAGTGGCCTTGGCTGGGTTCAGACTTCAGGTTCAGATCTATGCAAGAGATCACTAACAGCAAGAGGAACAGTCCTGTGGCCTCTACCCTGGAAATGGCTCTGAGCTTTTGAGGGCCCAGGCCGTAGGGCGATCGGGGGTCACCGGTGCCTTCGTGATAATGAAGTTAGGAAGAGCACTCCTCGCATTTACCTATTAAGACTGATGCAGATTGAAAAAACTACAAGGAGGAAGCCGGAAACTAGAGTAGCAGCCGTGGTGGTTGTACTGGTCGCACTAGCAGTCACTGTAGCTGTATCAGCCACAGTAGCAACAGTAGCGGTCGTGGTTCGTCGGTAGTATCGTAGTGGTGGTCGTAGCCTCAATCAGAAAGCAGCCACGGTCACAGTCGCAGTCAAAGTCTTCGTCGTCGTAGTCGAAGTCGTCGTAGTAATAATGCCCGTAGTGGCCACGGCAGGCGTACTATACTACCACTGCTACCATTACTACCACTACTACCACTACTACCACGACTACCCCGACTAGTAATAGTACTCGTTCAAGTACTGCGACTACCCCGACGACTACAACTAGTGGTAGCAGTGGCCGGATGCTAGTAGCGGCAGCAGTATCAGCTTTGGCAGCAGTGGCATAAGGAGTCGTATCCGAGTAGCAAGTACAACAGATGCCAACACAGGGTTGCGGGAATGGGACGGGGTCTTAGAACTTAGAACTGCTCGATTGTCGGGTGCTTGCCAAGGCCGTGTTGGAAAATGCAACAAAGGACTCCGGAGTTGAACACTCGCTTGTTATGCGTACCCACTGCAAGTCTTGGTTTCCGATGACAGGAAACCACAGCAACAAGCCCTGGGAAACTGCTAAGCGTGCGAAAGAGTCTCGGAGTCCAATGCCAAGCCCAGCCTAAAAATCGGTCTCTTAAACATGAGACTCGAAACGTCTACACTTTGAGCCCCCCGGAGCTCAACACCCTGTCGCGGCCTTTTCCAGGCAGGGCTCCTGCTGGATCAGCACAGTGTACTTCACACTGGAATTAAGTTGACATGCAGCATTGTATTGGAATCGTACAACAGAAGCAACCACAGACACACGCATGAAAAGGTGGCAGAAGAAGCAGCTTTAGGAACGGCAGCCGTCCAAGAAATGATAGGAATACAAACACCCATAACAATCAACAAATCATCATGATGAAAACCTCATCGTCTTTGTCATCATCACGTCTGTCATCAGTCATGGAAATAACAAAACTCGAAGTGATTTTTGCGATAATAACAGCACTCACCATCAGCACAACAACGACATGAAGCAGGCAGCAATAGTGAAGAAAACCCGTGCAAAAGTATGCACATTCGTCTGTGTGTGTGTGTGTGTGTCTGCGTGAGTGCATGCGAGAGTGCATGCATGAGTACATGCGTGCATGCATGTAATAATGCGTTCATGAAGACATATGTTACATGCATACACAGCGTGTGTTTGCAAATAGATAAAGAAGACAGATGTAAGATAGATAGATAGACAGATTGATAGATAGCCAGATAGATAGATAGATAGATAGATAGATAGGTAGATAGATAGATAAATAGAAAGATAGACAGATAGATAGATAGCTAGATAGCTGGCTGGCTAGCTAGCTAGATAGCTAGATAGATAGAGAGATAGATAGACAGATAGACTGACCATCGCCATCAGATCATCATCATCATCATCACCAACATCAACATGATTGGTCATCATCGCCATGACTATCATCAGCATACGGACTCCGTTGACAATCCTGGTCAGCTGCTGGTGCTGACAGCTGCAATTGTCCCAACCCAATCACGGCCCAGAGGCACAGGCATTTCGCGAACGCTAGTTGAAAGAAATCATGAGCCTCATCCGCCAAGCGAGTCTGTCTCACCCTCTTCAGTGAAGGTGGCGTGACCGGCAGCTGGTGCGTCTCAGGGGACAAAGGGATTTTGGGATGGCACAGTCCTACGGATTCGAGATGGTACACGCGCGAGATTGAGAAATACTAAGCTACCAAAGCTAGGCATGCGATCAGAAGGTGGCGGATCCCAGCTTGCACTGGCATGTGTTCAAAATCTGCTCAAAGTATCCGAGTAGATCGCAAGGCAAAAATTGCCTGAGTGTGGATACCTCGCACGTTACGTTCACATAGCAGCGCAGGCCTGCCTACATCCTCTGCACTGCTGGGGTTTGGCAGCATGAACCGTAGCCCTCCTCCACGGAATGCTGCTGGCACTCCTGTTTACGGTGCCCTCCTTGCAGCAACGGCGCTCTCGGTGTCTGTGCTGTCGCTAGTTCGCTTTGCGTTTGATCCTCATTTGCTAGTATCGACATGACGATGATCATGGACCCTCCCCCAGTTCGGTCGTTCCTCCAGCTACTGTCGGTCGTGTTCGTCGTGCCATTCCCACGGCGCCGTTTAAGGTTACATTTGCCTGCTGTGTTGCTTGTACGACAGACAGCCCACGTGCCGTTGCAACTACTGTTTTGCTCCCCGTGCTCTCTATAGTGCAAGGATCAATGCTACTCTTCACATCTTCCAGAAAGCACATTAGATTTCGACCCCGAAAATCCGAACCGCACAACGCATCAAGTCCCCGAAACCCGAAAACCTGAAAACCTCAATCCTGGACCCTGGCCCTGAACCTAAAACTAAACTCTCTTGGTTTAGGGCTTAGGGTTCCAATACTCTCAACCTCAAGCCCCCGACCTTGTCTCTGTAAAACCCGAAACACCCGCAGCCTGTTCCCGCTTTGATTTTGCCGGCGTCGCCAGCAAAAGCTCCGGAGCACGGATCTGGGTTCGGCTCGGAGGCTGTGATTTTTATAGTGTTTAGGGTTTATTGTGTTCGGTTGCCGGTTTCGGTGCAGGGTTTAGAGCTAGGCTTTTGGATTTGGGGTTAGGGGCTTAGATGTAGGGTTGAGGATGTGGCTGCTAACCATTGATTTATTAACCCTATACAAATCTTCGTAGAAACCTTTGTAGTGACCCTCAACACGAAATTCAGGTCCCGGGTTTGGCAATCCAAAGCGTAAACGATGGCATAGTTCGGTACCTCCATGGAGGCCCAAAGCCCCAGAACCCCCAACTCTTTCCCGTAACCCTACATCAGTACACCCAAAACACTAAACCCTGAAACGGTAAATCCAAAATCCCTAAACCCTAAACAGAACATCCAAGAGCCGGCAATCTCGGAGCAGCACGGCCTTTCGCACTGGTGTGCTTGGCACGGGCACGTCGTCGCCCGCCTCCCGAAATTGCTGGAGAGCCCGGGGCGAGGGTTTGGGCCGTAGGCCTTTGGGGCTATAGGGCTTTAGGGTGGGGATTCTTAGATTCTCCGGCTTTTGGGGTTTGGGGTATAGAGGTTTGGGTTTCGGGGGCAGGATGCAAGGGTCTAGGATTCGTGACCGAGTCGGTGAAGGCTTCTCACAGCCATCTTCCAAACTCTCGACCATGGGTGTAGAACTAGGGGCGCGGATTGTACTGAATCCTAGTCACCACAGCTTGCCGCTCGGAGACTGTTGTTCTACTTATGTTTGCTCCTTGTGCTCTGTTTTCTTCCTATCACAAGTCCTCACTGTCTGTTTTGCGATGAGTCTTCTTCTTCGAAATTTGAGACACTGGTTGCCGATCTTCTTGCGGTCAGTCTTGCCATGTTGTATTCTGCGATTCAGATTTAGGCATCACTTCTGTGAAAAAAGAATACCGCTTGAATGTTCGCCCTACAAGTGCAGACATTATTGAGAGCATGCAGAGCCTAGGGTTTGAGGTTGCTGCTGCTGCTGCTGCTGACGTGGTCCACACTCTTCTCTCTGTGTGACAGCCTCGGACAACATTTTAAGTTCCGGAACCTTGTATCTTACAGAGAGAGAGAGAAAGGAAACCAATGTACTATTGAAGCTACTCTTGGCATAGCGATGTCTGACGCTGATATCATGCATGACTGCTGGGCTCTTGCTATTGTTGTCATGTTTGATTCAACATCAGGCAATCTCCATCATCAGCATAATCTTTTGCTGCAGTTGCCGGAATGCTACATCAGGCTGCTACACCTCTTGCCAATGTGCTTAGCATGTTGGCTAAAGCTGGCTTCTGGCTCTCCGCTGACTTGATATATACAGGGAGTAGAGAACATCATGCTTCATTTACATCTCTGCTCGTGTCCGGCTTCGTTTGCCAGTCCATCCTCGCTGCTGTTGCAACTCTTGGCTTCGGTAGCAGACTCAGAACATACCCATAGTATACACCGTTGTCATGTGTTTACGTCTGTTGTGCGCTAGAATACAATGGCAGCGAAGATCAGGATGGTGATCGTCATGATACTGACGGGGTCGCTCGCGAAGCCTACGCCTTCTAAACGTTCAGCTCTTGTCAAGCCAGCGAAAACTTCACCCCCAAACCCCCAAAGCGAACCGGAGGATGCTGAACTCGCAGCCGCACCTTCTCACGCTTCAAAGGTGGCGGTGTCGCCATCAGGAGCTTCGTGTCGCGGCCCTGACTGCGGCTCGGGTGAGTTCGAGGTTTGGGTTTAGGGTTTGGGGTTCAGAGTTCAAGTGTAGTTCGATTCGGGTAAGCGCTAGGTTGAGGGCTGAGGGAAACTGCACCCCAAAGCCTAGGCCCCAAAGCCCAAGATGCAGTCAAGGTCTGTATGCAACTGCAGATGTGCAGATGAGTGTGTCACACGTACATCCAGATACATGTCTCCAAGAGTCGGCAGGACAAAATCAGCACGGCCTTTCGTGGTGGCGTGCTTGGCACTGGCACGCCGGCATCTTCCTCCCAAGTTGGCTTTGAAGGGGCTCAGAGGCTCCCGACCTTTGGGTATGGGGTGCAGGGTTTAGGGCTTAGGGGTTTCAGGGTTTAGGGTGTCTGGACCGGGGAGTCGGGCTTTGGGTAAAAAAGCTTGAGTTTAGGGCTCAGGAGCACCCAAACTCTTCACAGCCATTCCTCGGACTCTCGAATCAGGGGTGTCGACCTAAGGGCCCAGGCTGCACCAAAGCTGGGTTACTTGCAAGAGGCCCAGGGACCAGAAGCTGCTACTGCTGCTGTGCCTCTGAGAGCGCCATGCGACTACTACGACTACAGTTCGGTTTAGGGTTTCGGGTTTAGGATGGTTTAGGGTTTAGGGTTTAGGGCTCCATGGTCCTCTCTGTTGTTCTTCTCGGCAATTCCGTACTCCTGCTTTTACGACTCGTCTCCTCTTCGAAATCTCCCCTTGCATTTGTCCTCTTCACGCAGGAGCATCATCACAGTGGATGCTGGCCGAATCGCAACTAATACTTGGCAATACCAGTATAACCGTCTCTAATTAATCTGTTTCTCTGCTGATTCGACCGCTCTTTTTCCGCTCAACATGTTCCTACACAGTTTCGGAGTTAAGGATGCTTAAGGACTACGGCGTAGGTACCCTCCTGCACATGAGCGTTTAAGCTTCAACGTTTGTTTCAGGATGGCGCATGAAAGAGGCCGACATGCCCTGAGTGTCCTTTGAGCCAAGGTCACCATGTATAGACATCATACGACTGATCAGGAGCCACATGCACAATCCGGCGAACCGCAAGCGACGTCTGTAGCGCCGACAAGCGAAACCAGAAGCCCTGGAAGACCGTGATGACGAGAACGGCAGTGGTAACGGGATCGTATTCTCTGTCTGGGCTGCACAGCGGCTACGGTATGGGTCACAACTCTACCCACCGAACAAGGACCCTATCCTTGATTTGAGCCACCCGGCCATGAGACTCGTAGCTTTGACCCCAAACCCTGAGCTGGCCCTCAATCCGAGCCCTCATTGTTAGTACCACTATGACTATTAAGGTTATTATTGCTTCAGTATCACTATGACTATGATTAGAATACTAGTAAGAACAATGCCCACCTTGAAAAGTGGAGAATTCAACCCAGAAGCTCCTCAGATTGAACAACTCAGCGCTGATCTGGGGTGGGTCGAAAGATCCCCCGTAGTTGGGTCCATAGACGAAAGGCAGTAATACTTGTTTCGGGTTTAGGGCGTACTGTAGTGGGGAGATGCGAGGAATACCTCGATCCTCAGAAAGACGCTTGTTATTTCAGTGCCTCAAGAATCTGACTAAGCTTTGGGGTATATGATATTACCGCTACATAAGGACGACCACGGAATACTCTTGCTGACCCCTCAGGCTTCTAGATGCTCTCTCAAGCGTAAGCTCGTCACGCAAGCCGGGATCGCTTCTGGTCCGGCTCCTGAGGCCCAGTGGAGTCAGCAGGCTGCTGCACTTCCAAGTCAGCGCTGCTGGGGTTCGCCAGCTCCATAAGGTAGTCATAAGACTCTTCGTCGAAGTCAAAGATTTGGGGGAAGATTGGCATCAAGAGCACGGCTAACGACTGCAGCAGCTTGGGGGAGTCACTGAATGCCTCGAGCCAATCATCAATCCGGTCCAGTAGGTCCTCCGCAACTAGATCAAGGACATGGGCTCCGAGCCAATTGATACATGAAATTTGCAATTCCAAACCCATGGCTCGTAGCTTACTGCCAGAAAGCCACCCCAGAAACGGTTGCCAGTCATCGTGTCCTTGCATCAGGAAGTCACAGATTTGCTGTTTGCCTGCATCATCGAAAAGCGCAAACACTTCCACTTCTCGCATCACCTCGTCCACCATCCTCGACCGGTCTTGTTCTGGCCTGGACTTGCGCAATTTACTCAAGCGAAGTAACTCCGAGGGAGGATGCATGCTGCTCCGAATCGTTTGGTTCCAGCATGTCTCGACAGTCTGAGGAAGCCGTGCAAGTACCAGGGTGTCAACAAGCAGGGCCCTGGCAGCAGGGTCCAGGGCAGCAGCAACCCGGCCGAATGCAGATTGCAACCAAGAAGGCACGTCCTCGTAACCAATGGAGAAGATGTTGAAGAGAAGCATTGCAAGACCAGTAATCAGCTGAACAGGCTGCAGCTTCCTCTCTTTCAACAAGCGCATCCCAAGGTCAACAGCAGCCTCCAACACCTTTGCCAAGCGCCGCCAGAAGCCCTCTGCTAGCTCTACACCAACCTGGGCTTTGAGGAAGTGACCAAAAGGTGTAACCTTTCATTCCAGCATGGTTCCTCTAAGGAAATGCGATCCCAACAAGAAAAGGATGTATACAATGTATACTACTCCAGAACCCAGCAACAGTAGTGAATGTGAAACTCCCGTCAGCATTCTTGCGAGTTTGTGCCTGAACTTCGAACGGAAGGCCTGCGACCAAATCGAAGACGAAGACGGCCCAGAAATCCGGGTGAGCAGCAATCAAAGCAGAAGCCACGGCACTCAAGGACTCGAAGCCTAATTGAAGCGAATACTTCCAAATTTTCCATTCGAATTCCCCTTCAGAGGAGGCAGCTTTGCCCGTCTTGACTCTCTCATCCCGAGAGAAGTATGCTCTAACTCTGGTTGCCGCGGGACCCACCAACATGTTCATCAAGATGGAAATATCGGTCTTTACAAGGCCTCGCGAACTTCGGCGATCAAAGATTTCCCGCACCTTCTCAAAGTGCTTTGCTTGAATCTGCCGCCGCTCTTTCCAAGACTTCTCAAGATCCAGGAACTTTTTCTGCAATGCCTCCGCTTGAGATTCCCACTTCTTCTTCTCCTCGGGAGACAACGCAAACCAACTCCGTTGGTAACCTTCCTTTTCATGGAACAGACTTGAAGCATCTGCGCTTTTTCTCGGCTTGGCATCATCAAGGTCTGCAGGCGCTGTTGATAGGCTATCAAGGCATGTCTGAAGCATTGCTTTCACAGATGCCTCGCCCCACTGCGCAACATCCAGCACCAAGGAGTCCACAGAAGTCGCAACGTTGCTCAGAATGTGCTGCAATTCTTGAGGCACCTCTTTCTCCCTGAAGCACTGGCGGGCCTCATCAAGGGCCTGTTGGGACACGAGAGTCCTCTTCAAGAGATCCAGAATTGCCGCTCGGTCTTCATGCATCAGAAAAAACTCCGACAGCAAGAACGTCTGGCATGCAAGCGTGGTCGATGGCTTGGACAATTGGAGTCCATAGCATCGGGTGAGCAGGAACTGCATTGCTTCGATCCCAGTACCAGCTGGAAGCGTAATGTCCAAGTCCGTTTTTCCAGCACACCACGAAGACTCCTTGAAATATGGTATTTGCGTCAAGGCCGTCTCATGCACGGTCAAGGTATGCTTCACACCTTCCGCAGTCACGGACATCCTCACTGGCTGAGAGCTTATGACCATCTCCATGTTCATGGCGTCTTTACAAACCCTAAGGTGAGCTAAGCTGATGTTACTCCCCTACTCCCAGTTCTGTTTTCTCAGCCTGAGGCTCTCCCAACTGATGTACATGAAGCAGGGCGTGGAAGTTCAATTGACTAAACCCTATAAACCCTAAAGGCACTAATCTGGATGATGTACCTCTTCAAGGGCCCGCTGTTCCATCAACCTTGAAAGCTGCGGTCCTTACCAGGTTGGGAAACAAGGCTTCCTACTCAAACCACGAATCAGTGTCCAAAGATGCCACTGCCATCCTGGCTTTCATGACTTAGTGGGATGTTGTAAGGAGTTGAATACAACTTGTAGCATTCCCTACTACTGTGGCCGCTGTCGACCTGCCATCCGGGTTCATGCTGCATACCACCAGCTCCCTGTAGCGTCCTGCAAACCTTCGAGCCGATAACCCAACGGCGCAATTTAGGGTTTAGGGTTTAGGGTTTAGGGTTTAGGGTTTAGGGTTTAGGGTTTAGGGTTTAGGGTTTAAGAATGCCCATAGTCGATCTGCAGCCGCCTCAAGTTTCCGAGATGCAGGGTTTTTGGGTTTGTTTAGGGATATGAGTACAACTGTTACCCTTGGGGCTGTGGATATTCTCATCATTGCCTCATCCGCTTTACATTAGTCTTGCTTATCTGGGTGCTATTTGTAATGGTCCTAAAAATGAGGAGTCTTTGCAGTCGTCCTTTAGAGAAGGATTTTGCTGCTTTGCCGGCTTATGTTGAGGTTCCCTTTCATAAAGGAATCTCCCACAGTGCTACTATCATCAGGTGAGCAGCGGTTCCGGGTATTTTGGGGTTTATCGGGGTATACTGGCGAAATGGTTTCGGGAATCTTGGACACTAAGCCTGAACCCCTAAAGCGTCATGTAGCCAGCCCTGCAGGTTTGCTGCCTTCCGGGATCCAGGGAATTCCAAGTATGGGGTCGGGTTAAGCGTTTGCGGCTACTAGTACAGAGCAGGGAGGGGTTGGGTGTCCGGGTCCGGTTGCAGCTACAGTCATAGCGGCTAGAGAAACGAAAACCAGAGTGGTCCTTAACCCTTGCGGCCCAAGATTCAGGCGCAGGTTGAAGAGTTCAGAACTTGCTGGCTGAAGGGTTCCGCGTTTAGGCTTCAGGGTCCTGTACGGCTTGGGATTTAGGGCTTATGGGATTTACGGTCCACGCTTGAGGTCTCGGGTTGAGGAAGACATGCGATTGAGAGATTTATGATCGTGAAACCCTGAACCCCGAATCGTCAGCTCCTACCAGACGCTTTTAAGTTTAGAACCCCTCTAGCCTAAAGTGTGCAACCACCTATGGACCAGGAAATCCGAGCTGAATGGTCTCTTTTCAAGCAGTGACCTCCATGTCACTTGGGAGCTTCAGAAGGTGAAGAACCCCTCACGTGGAGCCTAAGTAAGGTACCCCTGGTTCTCTGAAGCTCCCACTTTTTCCCCACCTGTCACTATGTAGCCTCCCCTCCCCTCATGGAGTCGGCAAATCATCTGAAGACTCCTACTAGTACTGTGACGGTGAACATGGGCAGGATTGTTGGTGCAAGGTTCATCGTCCTACTTACACAAGCCACACTATCAGAATCATGACCATGAGCAAAGGGTGCTATAAGACTGTATAGGGCTCCGTGGGGTTACGCAAGTTTGTCCGTGTCCTTGGAATGGTCCGTGACGGCTGGATAAGCTCAGAGTCTGTTGAGAAATCGCCTGCGACCTATCTAGTATAGAGGCCTGAAGACTTAGAATCGGGCTGTGGAGTTGGAGTACATTATTGATGATTATTGCGAACTTGTAATCCGGAACAAAAGACGCAGTGTTGGTAATCTACAGAACCTACTCAGACTACTGGCCCTTTGAAGATCACGAGCATGAGCGGCACCCAGGATGGGCGAGCTATTTTGAATGTTGCTTGCATTGCTTCTACGAGCATCACAACTACCCAGCGCTGTTCAGACCAACCTAAGTAGTACTGTGTGCACAGATGCATTCGCCAAGAAGGGCCCCTAAACTCCCTAAACCCTAAACCCTCCCTAAACCCTAAACCCCTATCTTTACCCTGCCATAGATTCCTGGCTCTTCGACTGCCGACTCCACGCCATGTGAGGCGTCTTAGTGACATGTTATAGGTACGCAGGCGCGAGAAAGAAAAAACAAGGGCCCAGGGCTCGCTTCCCTTCAGTTTGTCTCTGGCGTTCATCTTGCGATGAAGAGTCTCCGGATTCAGGAATCACGGGTCCGGTATCAACGGTTTAGATTTTAGGCATCAAAGATTTAGGACTTAGGGCTTGTGACTGGCTGCCTGCGTCAGAGAAAAAACACTGGACGGCATCAGCACTTGTGGATACCGTGGAGGCGCAGATAAACGCCTTGGAGGCGCAAACATCTGATCCCTAAACCCGAAGCATGCAACCCCCTGTACCAAAATACCCTAAAACTAAGCGAGCTAAACCCTCTCGCCATTCGAGATGCTAGCTTATGACTACACAAAACCCGAACGGTTTAGGGCTGAGGCTCTCGAAACCCTGAAATCTCCCGTGCTTTTTCCGATTCCGCAATCCTTCTCTCTCACCCTCAGATTTCACAGATGATAGCTTCAGTTGAATCAAAACTGAAGTAGAAGAGGGTTTTGGGCCTTCTGGAGTGGCGCTTTGGTTTCAGGCTTCAGCTGTTCACGGCTCCTCCGTCGGGCAGGGTTTAGGGCTTAGGGTTCGGGCCCGGAGGGTTTGAAGGATTTCAGCGCAGATTTGAGGTTTTGGGATTTTGGGTTGACGAGTTTCGGAGCTTGGGGCCTCGAACTCAGGGTGGTATAGGGGGCCGTTCTACAGATAGGGGTTTGGGAGTATGGTAGAGTATACTTTCAATATAAGGCAAAAAGAACCGGGCCCCATGTTAGGGTGAAGCCGCAAACCCTTAACCCAACAACCCTAAACCGAAAAAGTTCTAGGGCTGGGAATGTCGGGCTCCAGGTTGAGAGCTAAGGCTCTCTTCAGGGTTAAGGGGGGTTTAGGGTTTGGGATTAAGGCGTGTTTTAGGGTTTAGGGTTTCGGGTTTAGGGTTAAGGGGGGGTTTAGGGTTTAGGAAGTTTGGGGTTTCGGGTTTATGTAGGCTTCAGGGGTTTGGATTCAAGCTTTCCGGTTCCCCGGTAACTTGTAGACCTTTCAGAATCAGGGTACACTTCTGCATTCTGTTCAGTATTAATACGGAGACCCCAAAATAAAAATTGCATGAAGTTTTCCGGGATCTGGCTGCTAAGCGGCGGAGACAGGCCGAAAGAGAAAAAGAAAGATTGCAAAAATTCTGTTCCAATCAGGTCTACCTCTGTGCTGGCCTGTACCTGAACCGAACACAACACGCCACGCGCCAACCCTAAATCCTGAAGCCGCGCACCCGAAACCCAGGAAGCCCTAGAGACCTTCGCCCCCCACACCCCCATATCATGTTCCATGGGCTCGCGCCGATCCTTGCCACTCTCGCAGAGCCACCTGAAGCACTTGGACTGTCTGCATCTCGGGTTTGGGGTTTGGGGCTCGGGGGGTCGGTCAGGATCTCGAACTTACTTCTAGAGTTGCTGAGGGTATCACGTCTTTCTTGTTCTGGGGTTTATTTTCATGAACGAACTGCCTCTCTAACATTTCTTGGTACTGCCATTGGTATTCTCGCGGTTACGACTAGCATGACGATCCCGAGAGCGCACTGTCGGGGTCAGGGGCCCAGCCGAATCCCGCAAGTTTCAAAGACAGGCAACCCCAAAACCTGCTCACGACGACAAAGCGAAGAAGAAAGAACAGCTCTAAAGTCTGATGAACCCCTTGTAAAGCACTGAGGAAACCTAATAAAACCTAAGATGCAACACTATGACCACAAGCCGAGAAAACCTTCATGCCGCCCCATGAACACGAACAAACATTAACCCTCAACGCTAAGCCCCAACCCCCCGTATGAAATTAAAAGCAGCTGAACTCCAAGACGCCTCGGGCTTCCTGATCCCGGCTCGCTCTGAGGAGCAGCCCCACATTCAGAAGACCTCGTGGGCTTTGTCGGGCTTCGGGCTTTAGGGTTTAGGGTTCAAGGCTTCAGGCTCAGGCCATTGAGCTTGGGGTGTAGGGCTAGGATTCAAGATTTAAGGGTTACGGGAGGCTTGTGGTACAATAAGCATACCTTCTTTGGGGATCCTTAAAAGAAGGATTCGGTTTTCTCCAACTACCTCACACAGAACCTTGACTCGAAGCAACCTCCAGATACCCTCCTAAGCTTCAACTTTAAACCCGAAACCCTGAATCCAACCTTTACTCTGTTGTCCACACACCTGGTCTCTGTAATGAACTTGCAGGCCTGCAGGCATGGGCGAGTTGCGACAAACGATTTCCTACTACAAGTCGCTCCTCTGTTGTGTGACTTCTGCACAACCAACAGCTGTCACAGCACAGTCCATGCATGGTCGCCACTCAAGGTGCATATTGTCCAAAGACACTGCGATGAGGCAATTTCTCTGGCTTGGGGCCAAAGGGTTTTCGACCTTACTACGCACATCCAAAGGAGGACAGCAGCGAGCCTCGTCCATCAAGACGCTGTGCTGCTCCGGGGCGTTGGGAACCATCTTGGTCTGAAGGGGATAGCTGGAGGTGTCGGGTCACTTGGATGACTGCCACAAGCAGCTGTGTATGCTTTCCACGGATCTAGGCCGCGGAAGTAAGCCCGAAAAGCTAAGGCCCAAAGAAATCCTTAACCCAACACACGAAGCCCTACATCCGAAGTCCGAAACCTCCGCACCCTGAGACCCAGGAGGTCAGCCTTCTCCGAAACGGGCTCCTCCTGGATCGGCACAGCGTGACGAGAACACTGTCACTGCAGGAAAGACTTGGTTCTTCGAGAAAGGGCACATGTGAACAAAGAGAGCGGGACACAAGAAGAAATGCTGGGAATGAACAACACTCAAGTCATTCAAGAAATCATATCAGGGACAACAGCAACAGCCACTCATCATCATCATCATCATCATCATCATAATCAGCATCATCATCTTCTTCATCGTCATCATCACCATCACCTTCTTCACCGTCATCATCATCATCATCATAATCATCCTCGTCGTCGTCATGTTCGTCGACGTCATCATCGTTTACCATCATCATGCTCGTCGGCGCCATCGTTGTCCTTGTAGCCATCGCAGTGAGCTTAGCCATGACAGCTATCACGGTCATTGCCACGACATATTCCAAATGGTGGTCCTCGTAGACAGAGTATCGCTGGACGACTCTGTATATCGATTTCATGTTCACAGACATGTATGTATATACCGATATGATATAGATCTGCACAAATGATGCTACATAACAGGCGAGTAAGAAGACAACCAACGAAGACTAGGAAAGAACACACACACACACACACACACGCGCGCGCTTGATGACGGCAACAACAATAACGAAGAGTTGCCAGGGCCACGCTGCCAAGACTGCTCTGTTGGACGATGACGACGACGAGGACGACGATTAGCACTGACACTAGCAGCTGCCGTAGCAGCAGCAGTAGTAGTAGTAGTAGTAGTAGTAGTAGTAGTAGCAGTACGGAGGAGGAGGAGCGGCAATAACAGCAGCAGCAGGAGCAGGAGCAATAGGAGCAGGAGCAGGAGCAGGCGCCGGCGAAGGCGCAGGCGCGGGAGCAGGAGCAGCAGCAGGAGCAGTGGCAGTGGCAGTGGCGGTAGTATGAGGGCAATGCCAACACATGCCGACCACGAACACTGCAACTGTCAAGCCGAAAGACAGTGCCTTACTCCTAGGCACTTTGCAAAAGCTGCAACGCCACAATCACGCTTCGCGCGCCTCATCCATCAGCCGGGTCTGTCTCGCCCTCTTCGGCGCCGGTGGCGTGGTCGGCTCGTCGCGCATCTTGGATGCCTGTGTCTTTTGCTGACGGCACAATTCTACATGGCCGGGTTGATGCAACAGCAAGAGTTCAGCATGAAGAACTAAGCTAGAAAAGCCACGGAGACGATCAAAAGGGGAGAAAAGATGCGAGGCCTATGTGAACTGCGACTTCGCTAGCCTACGAAGAGCTAGGCACACTGCCTCGCAACGTGGTGGAGTGCCCGGCGCAGCGTCATCCTGTGGGTGCAGACTTCGTCTAAACGGGGGGTTTTCCAGAACACATATGCCCACGCAGTTGCATGCAAGTATGCATGTATGCCGGCAGACAGGCAGGCAGACGGTCAGACAGACAGACAGACAGACAGACAGACAGACAGACAGACAGACAGACAGACAGACAGACAGACACATGGAGACACACGCACACATGTGCAGACATACATGTGCACCTGAGTCGTTCGTTTGCTGCTGTTGCCAGCCTGATGCAACAGTCGTGCCGATGGCGGCACTGATCATGGTCATCGATGTCGTCGGGGATGTCATTGTGGCGCTGCTAGCAAATGTTCTGATCCCATGACTGCTCGTGTCTTTTGTTCCATCGTCTTGTCCATCCTCATTGCTGATCTTGGCACTATTGCAATGTGCGGCTGTGCAGTGTGCTCGATGCAGCAACACATACAGATAGTACCATTCACCCGTTGACAACAGATGTTCATCCTGACGTCTGTTGCTGCGATCAGAAACACGACGATGACAACAGCGAGGATTAGGATGATAATTGTCATGATTGTGACGAAAATGACCACTCACATGACTATGGGGAAGACAATGGTAATGATCGGCAGTGAATGCTGCCTGCTGCTCATGTCGTGTCCGATGTGTTCAAGGATCTTCGTTCCGATGTTGAAGACTGTCCTTGATTTGCGTTGATGCCCGCAACAACATTCCAAGTTACGGTTCTCTCCAACCCTAGTCTTCGTGTCTTGCAGAACTCCACTACCCCCAGACCCTCAAGACCCGAACAGCACCCTGCATCCCACTCGCGCCTCTTCCCGCTTCGTCTTTGCCGGCGTCGCCATCAAAAGCTCCACAGCTCTGTCCTGGGTACGGCTCAGAGCGGCGGGCTTGAGCGTTCTGTAGCATTGGCATTTGCATAGCGACTGTGGTTCCGGAGTTTAGGATTCGCATCACGTAGACGCTAACCCGCACTTAAATGCCCGACACACAAGCAGTCAATATTGGCAACATGAGTATACCTGCAAGTGTGCTATGCATCTTGGTTTTTTGGGAACGCAGCCAACAAGAAGAAAAAGCCGGGTGCTCCAACAGACGCTAAACCCTCAACTCTGAACCCCTGTGCCCCAAATCCCAAACCCTACAGCCTGAATCAACCCCATACCCTAACGCCAGACACTCCGAGCTCGGTAGACTGGGAACAGCGCGCGCTTTCGCGGTGGCGTGCTGGGCGCTGGCCCTTCCCCAGCTTCCTTTCGATTTGGGTTTCGGGTTTAGGGTATCATGAGGATTTGGGGCTTCAGGGGCTGGCGGCTGGCGTTTGCGGCTTTAGGGTTTAGGAGGTTAGGGTTTACCCAGGGCTCAATCTTGACTGGGTTTGGGATTTGGAAGACTCAAACGCCCAAACTGTCTTCCCCATACATGATCAACCTCGCTTAGCCCCGCAGCTCTGCACTTTGCAAGAGCCGGAATGTAACCTTCACCAACCCAGCACAGATCATCGCTGTTAAAGTAGGTCTGTCCCTAAGGTCCCGATGCACCGTAATGGGAGTCACTTCAAAAGACAAGCCCCGCAAGACTGAGGACCCGAGTCGAAGCAAGCATGGGTCTATCTAAGTGGCGTGTATGTATGTGCGTACGTGTATGTACGTGTATGTACGTGTAAGTACATGTGTGTACGTGTATGTACGTGTATGTACGTGTATGCACGTGCATGTACGGGAATGTACATGTATGTATTTACGTATGTATACACGTCGGTATCTATGTACATGTATGTGTATATGTATATGTATGTCTATGTGTGCATGTGTGTATGTATGTACGTACATATGTCTGTATGTCTGTATGTCTGAATTTCTGTATGCCTGTATGTCTGTATGTCTGTATGTATGTACGTATGTATGTGGGTGTGTGTGTGTGTGTTTGTATGTGTGTATGTTTGCATGCACGTGATGTATGTGTATGTGTATGGTTTGTAATCGTATAGATACATATATATATATATATATTTATTTATTTATTTATGTATATTTACATACATTTGTCTATCTATTTATTCATCTGTTTGTGTATATATATACATATATATATATATACTTATGCAATATATACATACATATGTACATAACCATTTACTTACATATTTCCTTACTTGAATATTTGCGCCGAGTAATTCTACTTGTACGAATACGAATTATCTATTCACATTTAAACTTCTAGTGGTGTTGTACTTACTGTTTAAAGATGCATGTGTATGTCCGAATTTGTAGTTGTGTTTGTACTCATGTTGATAAACACAGTAAAGTCTGCATTTAGACGCAAACTCTCACTGATATCAATACTTGTCGTTGTATTCATCTTCAGATTTATTTGCAGTCTGAGTGATATTTACCGCAAAAAATGTTGTAGTTACGTTTACATGTATAGTAGATCAGTACATACTACGCCAGATTATACGATACTATATCAGCTAATATCAGAACATGCCATATTGTACCACTTCATGTCATATCATGTCATATCATGTCATAATTTTCAGCATAGATGCCAAATGGTATCACCATGACAAGTTCTATTATACCATAACAAAATTCTCACCCTTTATCAAGCCTGGAGACACATGCAGTATATAGCATTTCATAACAGTATATTCAAGTAAGTTATGTTGCATTACATTACATGTTATTGCATTATGTTACGTTAGACTACGAAAGATTATACAATGTTACATTAGACTAGCATTAGGCCACATTAACTGACACTAAATTTTACATGTATTACATTGGGATACACTAGATGACGATAGATTATACCATAGGTTACATTAGGTTACGTTAGATCTTATTACATTAGATTACATGCTATTGCATTTTGCTACATTATATTACATTGTAGTACATAACCAAAGATTTGCTTTCATATGTACATACATACATGCATCAGTGCCCGCATGCATGCAT
>CAJNDV010032407.1:13420-41200 GCA_905221635.1 Symbiodinium sp. CCMP2456 | reverse complement strand
GGGTGTAGGACTTTAGGGTTTAGGGTTTTAGGGTTTAGGGTTTTGGGGTTTAGGGTTTTAGGGTTTAGGGTTTTAGGGTTTAGGGTTTACAGCTTCGGGTTTCAGGCTTGAGGGTTGAAGGTGGAGCCCAGGTTTGGGAGTTTAGGGTTTAGGGGGTGGAGCTCGAATTTGGGCGTTCAGGTATTATTAGTTACTATTCACTATTCCTGAAGGTTTATAGTTTGCGGTTCCTGAATCATAAAATAGAAACTGCTATTATTTGGGGTTTAGGGTTTGGGTTCCTTAGCATTGAAATACTGTTCCTTGGCGTTTAGGGCTTGGGGTTCCCTAATATCAAATACCCCCCCGAAGCCGAAGTGCACGTCTTCCTCGGGGTTCGGCAGGCTTAAAGTGGCTTTGTAGGGGTGCCTTTAGGGGTCTACAAGGGTAACATAGGGGCCTTAGTAATTAGGAAAGGGTTTTGGGGCCCATCATACTCTGGTTATAACAAGGAACCCGCCAAATAGTAAAGGTGATTACTTAGGCCCCTACATTACTGCACATACGGGATACCCATACATACATACATACATACATACATACACATACATAGGTCTACAGATAGATAGGTAGAAAGACAGATAGGTAGGTAGACAGGTAGATAGGTCAATAGGTAGTTGGGTAGATAGGTAGATAGATAGGCGGATATAGAATTGAATGTACGTATGCATACGTGCATACATTTATGCACACACACACACGCGCACGCACGCACCATGCACACACACACACACACACACTGTGTAGGGTCAGGTAGCTAGTATTAGGCAGAGAGATAGACAGACAGTTAGAAGAATAGATGTAGGCTGATATAAACACAGATATAAGATAGACAGATAGAGCGATAGACCGAGGGATAGAGGCAAACGAAGATGTATGACTAGGAGGAGCTGCTATACTGATACGCCATACAAAAACACAAAAACACGTCTGAGCGTTTGTGGAGGACGCAGATGTGATAACTGGCTGGTTTACCTTTTCGAAACAAATGATTTTTTGACAGGGTATCATAGCCTCAAACAGACGACGGACGACGGTACTCACAGAAAGAAAGAGTAGATTCAAAGAGCGAAGAGCATAACAGCACTGCCCACACACAAATACAACGGTCAGGCATGAGCAACACTTGATCGTATGAGTATGACCGCAGTGAAGAAAGCCAGCCTCGGTGTAAAGCCTAGTGGTGCTTTTGAATGCTGCATTTTCGGCCCAACTAAAAGCCCGAACTCAGAGCTAAGAGCTCGCTTCTCCTCTTTTGCGCCATGGCAAACCTGTCAGCAGATCCACCGACGCTGAAGGCGCCCCTTGCGGCTAACGGCCGTGATGTGGAGCTGGCCGGCGTGGAGGTACTTAGCAGCGGAATTAGTTGTTAGGATATTCAAGCCCCCCGGACAAAGTCGGAGGTGGTACGTAGAGGATCAGGAGACTTCGTGTACGTAGGGTCATGACTCTAAGCTAGGTGGCTATACTTGTACCCTCTATTACATCGCTACGCTGTTGAAAGTCTGCTTATGAATGTCTGTTCGTTGCAAACGCGATTCTTCTCGTAGTACCGGTGCTTGCATTGATGGTTGTGCTCGGCATTCGTGTTTCCAATCTTGATGTTGTTGTTGGTCAAGGGTGGTGCCAGCAATCACATGAGCTAGTATCAACAGAGCAGGTAGTTTCACCCGACATTTCTTCCAAAGGAGAATACGGGAAGTGCAACAGGTTAATGTAGGGCTCAGCATAGTGATTGATATGAAGCGAAGCATTCCCTGATAGTCATGGTATAGGTATACTACGGTAGAGTAGTCTCACAAGTCCAACACTGGCCAAGCTGCCCGAGACAATAGCGTTCTGTCCAAATCCCGAGTGGGGATGTCTGCATTCTTGAATTTCTGTTTACCAAATGGGTAGCTCTCTAAATTAGAGCCCCTCTTAGGTTCTCAATATAGTACGGCACCCTTATAAGCAGGACCCTAATATGGACCCTAATCTAGAGAACTATTCTTAATATAATTATAGTATAATGGGCCACAAAACCCTATTGTAATTATTAAGGCCCGTACAGTAATAGAAGCTGTTGAGCTGTGTTGAACAGACTGGTGCACAATTCTTGAATCCCTTGACCCGCCCCCCTGAATCTCACATTTCTGCAGCCTAACCATGCCTAACCCCTACACCCTCAACCCTAAACCCCTAAGCCCCCAACCACATCCCTAAAGCCCCGAAGGCATCGCCTTCAAATAGCCAAGCACAGTGTCATTCAGAACCGTCGCTTCCCGATGACTGGAGGCGGCCGCTCGGCACGGTGTTAGGGTTTTGGGGCTTTATGGTTCAGGGGTTTAGGGCTTATGCGTTTGGTGCAGGGTTCAGGGTGTAGGGTTCAAGTTTAGGGGTTTAGAGTTGGGCTGTAGGGTTTAGGGTGTAGGGTTTAGGGCTTAGGGATTTTATGGTATGTTTGTACGGTGTCACAGTTAGAGTGCGATGGACTTTGTAGTGAGGGTGCGATGGATGTTGTAGGGTCGCGTGAGGGTCTTATTGGGTTTTCAGGGGTGTTTCACGGTTTCTATTGGGGGTTGAGTTTTGTTTTGGTTGTTCGGGTTTCGGGAGGGCGCTGTAGATCGCAAGAAATCTTACACTGCCCTAAACCCTAAGCCCTAAACCCTAAACCTTAAACGCCCATATTTAAGGTTTAGGGTTTAGGCGCCCATAATTTAGGGTTTAGGATTTAGGGTTTAGGGTTAAGGGTTTAGGGCATACGGCAAGGAATTTCTGGTAGGGGGAGTGGTAACGGCCTAGAGGGCACGCCAGAAATCGTAGCATAGGAGCCCGATCCACCCTCATTATCATCCGGACATATCGTGTCACACAATATAGGTTTAGGGTGTAGGGTCTAGAGTGGGTCTAGCGTCTTCGAGCTTGCTTTGTAGCCATATTGGGGTTGTTCTTCGGTTCCCTAAACCCTAAACTGCAAGCCATACCAGACCCTACAGCCCAAGGAAGAATATCCGGGCCAATATCGCTTTCCAATTCCTGATGTCCTTAGCCTGGGGAACTGCCATGGGACCCGTCTTCGACAAGCTCCACGGCTTTCAATGGAGGGTTTAGGGCACGGTCTTGAGGTTTGACAGCTTTTGGTCCAGGTGTTTGGGGATACATGCTTTTGGGTTTTAGGGTTTGTGTTTTGAGTTTCGCTGAGCTCTACGTAGCTTTACGTTTAAGACTTCTAGGGCTTTGAACGTTTTGCAAAGTCCATCGCCCATTATTCTGGCGATCCGAGGGGTCTGCGTAGCCCAAATAACGCAAGGGCGTAGACTTGGGATCGTAGGATTGTATTTTGCGGTGTCAGAGGCTTTAGGGTTTAGGGTTACTCCTCAGAGCATGCGTTTAGGGTTTAGGGTTTAGGGTTTAGGGTTTAGGGCGGCTGATGTATCGCACGATAGGCAGGATCAGTTCTCCAGCCTGCTGTGGAGATTTGATCTTTTGCCTCTCGCTGACACGCACGCCGACGACAGAAACAAACAACTCCAAAAGCCTATGCCCCGTCGTATCTGGATGTGGATACAACAAGGAATTATGAATCCTAAATTCCACTGGTCTCAGAGTTTGATGTTTAAACCGAACGAAGACCCCAAAACCAAGGTATCTTTTCCTGCTCGGATCTGGCCTGGCCAAAGGGCCACGCCTCATCCCGGCCATGCCTCTCGCTTGGTCTTCGGTCTAGTAGACCGTTTTGGTATCCTAGGGCTCAGAGCTGGCTGTGTCGCTTCGTTATTTGAGGGTTTAGGGTCTTATCTCGGCAAGCTGGCATGTAGAGCTTGCACAAGATGGTGCGTGTCAATCCCCTTAACCCTTAAGTAACTCTCAACACCGAATGCCAAAACCCTGAAATCCTCAAAACCCCCGAAGCCTTAAACCCCAAACGAGTCAAGCAGTAAACCCGAAAAATCAAGGCTTGGGTGGCTACGTTGCTGTTCATTGCTTCTTTCGGGTTCATAGGCCTCGGTTCCAGGGCTTGCGATTTGGGGTCTGTTAGTATTGCAGACTCCCTACTGAAGGGTCCTTATAGCGAGGATCCTATCAGCGCAGGGTCTACACTGCATCCCATCCGTTGTTGGTAATGTCTCGCTGGGTTGTTCTCCTCTTGTCATCCCTGCATTCCTCCAACTCCTCACCCGCTCCTCGTCCTTCTCCTGCTGTTCCACTTTACGCATTACTTTCTCACAACATCTATCATGTATCCTGGCCTTCATGATCTGTGTTAGCATGTGCATCGCCAGGCTCATGGGCAAAGTCGTGATCAGTATCGGGTCAAGACCAACACGATCACCAGAATTAACGTCAGCATGGTTTGTGCCAGCATCGCTAACATCACTATCATCACAGTGGCGGTGGCAATCATAACTATCTTCGCACCCAAAGTTCACAATTTATCATCCCCTCTACCTTCGTATCGTCACCGTTATGATCGTAAGCATCATCAGCATCCTCCTCCACATCACGGTCATCATCGTCGTCGTCATCATCATCATCACCATCATCATAATCTTCATCATCATCATCAGCATCATCATCATCATCATCATCATCATCATATCCACCGTGTTCATGCCGCATCCAAATACACACGGACAACTCACCTAACATGTGCGCTACACTTGCTGCAGCATCTGCCAACAAGTGCAAATTTATGCCCTAAACCCTAAGCCCTAAACCCCTAAATTGACAGTGTCCCAGGCATGCCAATTCCCTTGTCGGAGTGGCCGAGAGCGTCTCCGGTCTCACCAGGCACATGTGTCCAGGAGATAGGTTTGTGTTGGGGATGGGTGGATAGTGCACTTTCTCTCGTGAAGCATCTCGGATGTTCATGTAAACAGGGCCTGCAGCAACCTAAGGGGCCTTGACTAGACTATGTACATGTGTTGCAAGTAAACGTCCCCGTGCGAAGCCGTCATGCCACGTGTCAGCCTCGCCGTCGCCATCCCCGTCGGCTACATCGTCGATCGGCAGCCAAACAAGCGTGCCCGGCTGGCTCGAATGTCGAGTTCCTTGGCAGTGATATCCGTGCTCTCTGGATTCATCGCTGTCCTTACAGACGAACTGCTGATTCTCACGGTGATGCTGGTGAGCTTCGGTGCCTTCATGGAGCTAAGCTCCTCCGCGACAGATGCGATCTTTGCCGACAGTATTCCAGCTGGCGAGCGATCTGCCTACTATATCACCAAGTCGGTTCTCACCACCGTCGGTAGCGCATGCGGTCCGGGTATCTCTGCCTTGGGGCTTGCAATGCTGGGCGACAAGTGGCAGCCGTACCAGATCAAGATCCTCGGCTGCTTTGAAACCTCGCAGGGATCCGCTTGTATTGTATTGGATCTTACAATTTAGGGTTTGTATCTCTCCTCCGGAGCCAGTTTTTTGTCGTTCCGAATTGTGAGGATCGTGATCGTGGGGGGCTTGCTGCTCTTTATCCCCACTTTGCTCCCCCTTTTCGTCTTCCACGATCCAGTGCTCACGGAGCCATCGACCAGCGAGGACGCCTAAGGGTTTGGGGCTTCCTGCGATTATCTCGGCTTTGCTCATGTCGTTCCCGACCAACATGGAAGCCTTAGATTCATAATCATCGACGCTCTTTAGGTGGAGGCTGAAACCCTAAACCCTAAACCCTTAACCGGCCAAAGTCGTCAGCCTCAAACTCGAAACCCAAAACCATGACCAGGGTTTGGGGTCTATAGCCCCCAACCTGAACAAGGTGCATTCAACCAAAAAGCCGAAACCCACAACATTTCCCAAACCGTGAAGTCTAAAGCATCGTCAACCCTAAACTACGCACAGCCCCATGGTAGTTCCTTGTTGGGGTTCATAAATAGAATCCTATAGTAATCCCACAGGAACTACTATGGGGCCTATGGGTAAACCCTAAACCCTAAACCATCAGGGTTGTGCCTCCGCCGACGCAGCCGCACCAGTTGAGGAAGGCGCCTCCCCTCCTGTGGGGCCAAAAGTACCCTTTCAAAAGGCTTCCTTAAAGTTTAGGGTTTAGGTTTAGGGTTTAGGGTTTAAAGAGCTCCGAGGTCTATGAGTGTGCTACAGCGCTAAAAGGTTTAGGGTTATAGGTCCCCTGGTGATGCATGTTTGCTCTTTTCGTTTTGAGTTTCTTTATCGAAAGTGGATAGTCGAGCTGGGACACCCTTAACGATCATCTAGATAAGCTGATAAACGCTTGATCAATCAGAACCTCTAAACCCTGAACCCTAAACCCCATTCAGAAGCTGCTCTGATAGTCAGGTTCCGAAGCCCGAACTAGCACGATGGCATCCACGGCGCAAGAGGAGTCCGATTCACAAGTTGTGTAGCTGTTGTTCTCAGGGTTTTCGTGGTTGTACTTAGGACTCGAGTGTTGTTGAGTTCGGACTTTAGGAGTATACTTCGATCTTAGTGCGGTTTGCGCGTCGGGTTGACGGCATCGGGTTTTCAGTACATTAATCCTTAATCCTAAACTTTGCGTGCCTTTGATTTGTGTGTCCGACTGCTGTTGTCTTTTGGCTCATATCTTGTCTCTAAGAAAGCTCTGTATATTACGGTATATATCTATATATAGGTACGTTATGTATATATATATATATATGGAGATAGATAGACAATATATAGGTGTGTGTATATATGTGTGTGTATATATATATATATACGTATGTATAGAGATCCTTGGGGTCGGTTTAGGGTTTAGGGTATACCCTAAACCCTCAACCCATTTCGTTCTTTGTTCTGTGCGTGTGTGTAGAATGGATAGACTTAGATAGATGGAAAGATAGATGGATGCGTGATTGTGTGTGATACATTTAAAGGCTATGCAAGTTCAGCACCTGTGCACACAGTATGGGTAAGTATGTTATCGTGTCAGGGCATCGGCCATTTGGACGATTCAGAAAGACATAAACCCTAAACCCAAAACCCAAAACCCTAAACCCCAAACCCAAACTAAACCGGGGCATTTGTGCAGGCTTGCTCTCGTCAGTCCTTTGATGCGCCTGTTGCAACATGTACATGTACCATTGCGACCTCCCATCACGAGCTTTCATGGGATGTTGAAAGGCTGCAGCGCCTCCGACTGTCGCGGAAGCCCCAAGATGCTTGTGTCCCTTGGCTGTGGTTGTCTTCTTCCGGTTCTGATGCGCGTCGTGCTGCGCAGGCTCATGATCGCAATCATGACCACCCCTAACCCCCCCACGTGCCTACTATATAGGGTACCTCAGCCCCTACGGCCCCTATATAGTAGGTACCTGGAGGGTTAGGGCATAATTCTGGTTGTCACACTGGTATGGCTTTTGCTGATGATGGCGATGGTGATGATGTTGATGATGCTGACCAAGGCAGCCGCGGTGATCATGGCGACAGAGATGAGTGTGTTCATGGTGCTGTTGACCATGAGCATCATGACCGTTGATTATCATGGTGTTGATTGCGATTTTTTTGCGACCTTGATGACGAAGATAATTCGGATGATGACTGTGATGATAGTTATCATGATGGCAATTCGTATGCTGGTGAGGGTGGCAGTGATGGTGGCGATGCTGATGACAAGCTCGGATGGTGCTGGTGCCGGTGCCGCTGTCCGGTCTGGTGATTTTGACATTGCTGACAACAGGCAGCGATGTTTTGGGGGATGCTGGTGGTGTTGATCGTGCAGCGAAACGTGGTCGTTGTGACTTCGTGCACGGCTGAGGCTTCCGAAGTAAGCATGTGCCGGTGCTCTTGGCCCTTGCCGACTTCATCACCTGCATTGGTGCGGGGATGACAGTCAAGTTCTTCAACCTTTTCTTTATCCAGGAGTCCGCGCTACCAGGGTATAGGCAAATCAGTTAGGTCCGAAATGTTGCAAAGATCAAGCGTACGGCCCCACATCAGCTGGAGCTCTGCCTGCTTGCCTCTCTGTTGTTTTTTGAGTTTGAATGGTTTGAACCAGTTCTGATGGACTTGTCTATGCTCCGGAGTCCAGTCGTTATGATGTTGATTGGGATTTGTCCATGCGGTTCTGGCAAGTAAAGCTCTTGTGTAGCAGGGTTTCAGGACTCCGGATCAAGGTTAAAGGTCTGGTTTAGGGCTTCGGCTACCCATTCTGACTAGAAGTTTCGTGTGGTGCTGTCTCTTTTACTGTAACTAAGTACGCCGCACATGGTTTCGACTACAGCAAACTCTTTTGCACCGCAAAGCCCACACCCTGATAAAAGAGTCGGAATGATGAACAAAAACATACTAGAATAGCATACACCCAAACCTTTTTGTAGCTGTCAAGGCCTCTATGCTAAACCCCTTCGGCGGCCATGTCGTTTTTCGGGCACGAGTTGCAGGACCATCAATTTTCGCCAGTGGCAATTAGCCTGCTACAAACGGCCTATCCTTTGGTCATTGCCGCTCGGCGAGATTTGCGAGACTTCCGGGCGAGTAACCCTAAACCCTAAACCCTGAGACCCTAAAGCCCTACACGAGACTTGAACGCTTAAGACTTGCCGTCCCACCCCGTCCCCTTTAGAACTCGAGGACTCTTGATCCCATGCAGCGGCTGCTCCATTCCTCGACACCACCCGTCTGAATCATTCACCCCCCGTACTTGGGCGCCGTAAACCCTCATCACACTGAACCCTAACCCCCCATAAACCCTAAACCCTAACCCCCTAAACCCTCTAAACTCCCATCTCTACGAAGCCAAAAGCCCTAAACCCTGATCCTCCAGAGACTCGAATGCTTCTAGGACCCTACGCCCACCTAAACCCCATGTCACATGTGCTGGACCGTGCATTCGCACGAATTGCCGCACATCCTCAAACATGATAGAAACACACCTGCGCCGCGACACCACGTAAATCTAAAGCCACCCAGAAGATGTCACACACGCGTGAAGCCCCCAACAAAACGGCTATCACCGCGTTTTCCAAGACATATCCTGGAGCCTTAAAAAAGCCTCAAGAACCACCATGAACAGTAGGCCTGCAATCCTAAAGCCTCAACCTAAAACACCCCCAGTAGCAGCTACAACCGCTACAGCCCAATACTAAAGTCCAACAATATCCCTTTATCCATACATATCTACTTGTAGAAAGGCTCATACACATGTGCTTGTGCGTTTACACACATATATATATATATACGTATATAAACAGGCAGAAACACTTGTACATACATATATTCACATAGAACCAGCATCATCATCATAATCAGCATCATCATCACTCTATATATACATATATATTTTTGTTTATTAACCTATGTATTCAGTTATTTGTATCTCTGTATATATATATATTATATATATATATATATATTCATTCATATTACACACTACAAACAAGCAGCAGGCCCTCTTCATGAAGTTCACGGAGCGGCTCGCCAAGCCGTTGGGTCGGCCCCAGGCCCGCTGAAAGTGGGTTGAGCGGACTTGGGGTTGGCTTGAAAGGGCTTGGGGGTTTAGGGTTTTAGGGTTTAGGGGTTTGGGGGTTTAGGGTTTAAGGGGTGTAGGGTTTAGGGGTTTAGGGTTTTAGGGTTTTAGGGTTTTAGGGCTTATATAGGGTCTAGGGTTTACCGGGGTTCAGGGGTTTAACGGTTCAGGGGTTCAGGGGCTTTGGGGTTTAGGGGTTAGGGGCTTATGGTTTATAGGTCACTGTTAAGTTTAGGGTTTCGGCTCTGGGGAGAAATTGCAGGGAGCTTTTGTGTGTCGTAGTTTAGGGATGAGGGGCACTTGAGTTTTTGTTGGGGTTTCCGAAAGGTACACGTTTTGATGGCGTCTGGGGTCTAGGGTTGAGAGGGCGGTGTCTGGGGACTTCGATTGTTTTTTTGTTTGACTTAATGGTGTAGGGCACTCCGAATGTTTAGATTTTCGGTACTGTAGGGATGTTACTGTAGGGATGTAGGGTTTGAAATTTGGGTCATGCCGAATTTAGGATTTGGCTGAGGCTTCAGAAGGTTCTCGGGCTTTTCCCGAATTTAGACTGTTTCGTGGTTTTCGGGGTCGGGCGCAGGTTCAGGAGTTCAGGGCTTACTGTGTAGCGTAGGGCTCAGATTATGGTTTCATGCGCAGGGGGCACGGGGCATGGGGTTGCAGGGTTTGGGGAGTGATGTAGGGCTTTTAGGGTTTACTGTTTGAGGGTTCAGGATGTAGGGCTGTGTAACTTGTTGCCCCCTCTCATAGCATTACAGGTAAGATTGATGTTGACTTCTGTGAACTTAACATTTCGAGCACTGGCGGATCCCGAAACTTCGAAAGACAAGCCTCTATCCCACTCAGGTACCAAAAGTGGATTCCTGAACTAGTTTGAACTGAACCGAAGAAGATGGATTGTCTTAGTCGTTCTTGGGCTGGACGACTCTGCATCGTCCTTGCTCTTGGTAGCACACTTGCGATGACGCATCATCATGCTCGTCATCATCTTTTCTGCTTCCTCATCGTCAGCATTATACGCCGCACCACCATCACCATCACCATAATCGAAGCAGCCACTGCTATTTCCGCTTGATGTTGAATCCGGTTCCCAACTCTCTGCAACCCCAGAGTCTGGACCCTTGACCCTAAATCCCCAACCCTCGCACAAAAGAGTAAGCCCTGAGACGAAAGACACTCCTACGTAGACGCAGAACACTTTAAGTGTGTGTGTACTAAAGATTGGGAGGCGCAGCCCGTCAACCAGCCATCGATCCGCCGCAATTACCCGTTATTACCTGACCGTAGAAGGACCAGTTTAAGGTTTGGGTTTAGGGTTTAGGGTTTACGATGCTGACAAGAGAGTCCGAGAGGTCCGGGGAAGCATGAACAGAATCAGCAATTGCAACGACCAAAAGAGCTTCAACAACCTAGACCATATACCGTTAAATATACCTCAACCCCCAGGCCTAAACACCTAAATCCTTAAGTCCAATTTAAAAGCCCGGAACCCTGGAACCCTAAACCCCATGGTAGACTCTTACACCCTATAAACCCTTAACCCTTAAACCCCAACCCCCAAGTCCTAAAGCTCTGAACTCTGAACTCATAATTGTGTAGTTCTCTAAATGATGGCCCCTTTCTGGGCCCCCTAAACCCTAAACCCTAAACCCTAAACGACAGCACCCTTATAAACATGAGCTCCGAAAGGGACCCTGCTTTGGAGAAGCACCCAACTGCTCTGTGATCGAAACCCTCAGCCGTCAAGCCTATCAACCCTAAACCCTCCAAACCCTAAACCCAAAACGTTATAAACCCTAGACCCTCTAAACCCGAAGCCCAAAACCCTATGAAACCCTAAACCCTCTAAACTCCAAGCCCTAAACAGGCGTCCCTGAGCTTCTTCAGCGCCAACGTCCTCTGCCTGTTCTTGCTCGGGGAGGCTCACTTATAGTATGAGGGGCCTGACTAGTCGGAATAGGGATCTGCGGTATATAAACTTCTAGGTATGATATAGGGAGGGGCCTGAATGCTGGAGATAGGGTTTGGGGGGTATATACCAGTTTTATACATAATAAGGAACCCTAAGGAATCATGTTGGTAGTTCTTTGGGCATCTGTGTTGGAGGACCAAAGGACTTAGCAAGGAGGGTTTTTATCTGAAGCAACTATAATGACATTACTCTCCATCCTTCTTGCTTAAGGTTTCCGCACCGAAGATATAAGCAGAGTGCGGGTTGAGCCCTTTCGGAGGATATCGGGGTTGGGGTTTAGTGTTAATGGTTGAGATAGTAGTTCTGCACAGGGGCTTTTGTACTGTGGTTCAGCTACCAGCTGTTGGGGCAAATGCTTTTGTTTAGGGTTCAGGGGTTGAAGGGGTTGCGAGCTTAGTCTGCACTTCAAATCCTGGCACCGCTTGGAGTTTTGGGTACTAGATTTGCAGACATACAGTTTCAGCAACTAAAAGACCCTACCGTTCAGGCGGTCCTCCTCCTCTAGGGCACAAGGCTTATAGAGCTTCTGGGTGTAGGGGTTATTGTTTATACAGGCTTCAGGATTGACATCGCTATCCTCATGGCAGTGCCGAACTCGTGCGATTTGCCGTTTGCTGCAATGCAGGTGACCTGGCTGCCGTTTCTCCTGGTGATCTTCATGGTAAGAGGGGGCTTCGCGAACAGCACCTTCCCCATTGACAGGTCGATTCTGATGGACTACACTCCGTCCACACAGCGAGGCGTCGAGAGTGTTTTCGATGCGAATCACGTTAACTAATCGTCCACATAGACATACTGTGTCTAAACTCGAAGCTGCAAGATTTCAGGGCTACAGCTACAAACCATAAATGCTGTACCCTTAATCCTAAACCCACAACGGGGATTCAGAATCCATACTAGATCTTCGCGTCTTTATTAGGGTCCAGGTTCTTTGAAATTCCCCCTGCACCTTACACGCTAAAAGGTCGCATTGTCCCAGGCATGTGGAATGCGATCCAGAGCCTCACTTCGATGACTTGGAGTGGAAGCGCATTTCTGGGTGGGCTGCTGTCCGATTCTCACGACTACAGGCGCACCGGTGGTTTGGGGTCTAGAGTTCAGGGTTTAGGGTTTAGGGTTTGGGGGGGTTAAAGAAGTCGAGAAGGCATGATAAGGATTTCTGTAAGAACTCCATGAGCATTTCATGAGAGTTCGATTAAGCGCGGCATCTCCTCAGTAGCCCTAGGCAGAGATTCTCCACATGCTGGCGTTGCTGGAAATACTCAGCTCGCCGAAAAAGGTTTATAGAACCCTCATAGTACACGTAGCCTTAGTAACATAGCATGTCAAAATTATGGTTCCTTGTTGGGTCCTTATTATAATACGGCACCTATTATTTAGGGTACCCCAAAACGGACCATAATTTTGACAACTACCCATAGAAACCTTTGTACACTCAAGGAAACCCTCATTATAATTGCTTCTGTCACGGCTCTTCAACTGATAATCACCTTGCCAGACCTTAATCCCAGAACCTGAAGCCAACCCCTAAACCCTAAACCCTAAAACCTACACCCTGAAGCCTAAAATCTGAAAACCTAAACCCTAAAGCCCAAACCCTAAAGCCTGAAGAAGTTAACGTATGAAATCCTAGCCCTGGACCTCTATGACCCTCCTCAGAAGTCCATGTAGACCTAATGCAAACTCATGTAACCTACAAATCCCTTGCCAAAACTAACGACCCCCAAAATCCCTAAACTCAAAGCCTAAACCATTTCCAAACAGATACACCTTCGTCATCACCAGCCTGATCTACGCGTGTGCCTGCGTCGTCTACACGCCGCTCCTGTGGCTCGTGCCCAGAAAAGAGAAGGACTGGCTGAGCGGCTGTTAAAAGGGGGTCCTTCAAGGGATCTATATGGGTTTTCTTGAGGGATCTTGATGGGTCTTCCTTTGAAGGGATCTATATGGGTTCTTTCAAGAGTTCCTGTTGCGGTTCTTCTAAGGGGCTCACAAGGCTATATACAAGCAAGGATTAGGGGCTCTTTGCGCACGACAAAAGCATGGGGTAGGGATGATTGGTGCTGTGACTTCCCATCCTCTACGTACCTCCATGGCTTCGTTCTATCGAATCCGTATAATCGGTGACCTTGCCCCAGGTAAGTGTGGGGATGTAAGCGTGCAGATGTGGCTGCTTTGAGTGTTTTCATTTAGCATTCAGGGCTCTAGACGCTAAGGACCCTGACTCCTAAGCCCTAAAACCCTAAGCCCTAAACTCTAAACCCTGAAGCCCTAGTTAGGGACCTGCCGAGTCTTGGGTTCAGCGGAGTGCAGGATGCGGCATCGGTCCGAAGCTGAGTCTGCTGTGTAGTGTACAGGAAGTATGTAGGCAGCATGAAAAGCACTTCGCATAGCGAAGTTCATAACACTATGTTTAGACATGTTTGGCATACAGGGACTGATGGCAAGTATTCTATGTAGCCAGAGGAGTTATTGCTATGTAGTCTGCACATAAGACAAAGGCGGACGTGGCTTCCAGCCCGCTGTAAGACCGGTGAGTCCCGCAGATTGAGGGGTGTGAATGGGGCGCTGGGCGATTCAGCGCCCTTCGGATGCACGTTGCTGTGATGCACAGAGTGGGCTGTACAGCAAGTCCGAATCGGATCCGAATCTGGATATGTCTTCAAGCCCTCAAGCGGGAAACCAAACACCCTGAGCCGTCGGAGCCGCTCGAAACCCTCCTAAACACCAGACCACGTCTTGTAAACCTTGAGCTAAGAGGGAGTGTATTCCCTTCAATGAGCACTACCTTTCAACAACTCCTGGCTTGGAAAGCCCAGCCCTAGGCCCTAACTCCCCAAAGTCGAATCCCTTGGCCCTCAATTCCGAAAGCGCTTGCGACATCTCCAGTTTCGGTGCGGCAGGGAGGTTTGCGCCTGACCGAACAACCACGGTCAGGTGATTCTTGACATGTGCTCCCGCAGTGGAGCGGACAACCTGATCTCATTTAAGAGGCAGCAGCTGTAACCTTGTGTCTTTGGCGTTTGCTTCAGCAGACTGGGCGCTCCATCTCTGCTTGTTTCCAAGCCGCAAGCAAGCAGCAAACGCGTGCCGTGGTGGAGCCATGGCTTAGAGTTTTCGGGTCTCGGGTCAAGGACTTGAGACATGTTTAACATCCTTTGATGAGTCAACTCCTATATAGTCCGCAAGGGCTCTGACCATGGGATCCTGCCACGTGTACAGCCGCTAAAAGGCTAGCCCGTATTGCTGCAGGGCGGGTGTATTCCGCAAAACCTGTTGTACTTTTTAGGAGTGTTTAGAGTTTTTGATCTTTTTGCATCCTAAAGTAGCCCCTGGTCCTGTTTGTTGCTGATGGTGTTCAGGGCGTAATGCTTGCGATCGACGTCAGGTCATCTGCAGCTCGTGTCTACGATCTGTTCAAGTGCTTTCTCATGGAAATTTGCGGTTTGGGATTTGAGGGTGCAGCGTTCCGAGAGTGGTTTTTAAAGCTTAACCCTAAACACTGAAGTCCCCAAGCCCCCACAACATTGAAAGGTGTTGTGTGTGTTGGTGAGCACTTGAACATAGGGTTATTGCGAGGGTCTCACGTGGTTCGATACGGTTTGCATCAGGTTTGATAAGGCATGGTTCTGTACGAGTCTTGAACGAGTGTTCTATTGGTGGTTTTCTTCAAATCGGGGCCTCACAATTTCCATGTTTTCTATATTCAGAATCTTGCTACGTGCGTTCCATGTCGGGCGTCACTTGTCCCATTGACCTCCAACCGAGAAGTTTCATGTTTGCCAGGTCCTAGAGTAGGAACCGTGTGGAGCAATACTTTTGTTCCTGAAAGAAAAGCTGGCTCGACCATGGAAGCCGCTGTCAGGCAGGCCGCACGCGGACAAAAAAGCGTAGTAGAGCGTCATGTGAACGGCAGTCGATGGTGATCGCTTCTGTTTATGCGAGCACAAGGCAGTCATTTTAAGTATAGCCCTGCTTACTTTGTCCCCTGATCTGCTCAGTTGGACCCAGGATGGAACAGCCGGCCAGAATTCGGGAACAGGCGGGTTTAGGTTCATAGGCTTTAGAGGGCGCGAGTTTTTTTGGTTCAGAGCAATCAGAGGCATGGGCTGGTCATGCTTGAACTGGTATGATGACCAATAACATCTTTCTCAGGCGCACTTGTGACCAGAGTTGCTCTCGGTTTAAAGGTTTGTCCTTAAGATTCCTTCAGTAAAAGTTGGTTCTGAGATTTAGTCGTGGGTTTAGGCCGCTTGCCCCTGGCGTTGCGGGCGCTCATTTTGTTGCCTGGGTCTTGGAGAGTCTAAGACCCGGTGTTCAGCCTCAAACATCTCCCCGCCGAGAGTCCTAGCTGATTTTATTCTTTGCTCCGTCATGCTACGAAATGCGAGGTGCATAGTCATCATGATCTGCTGTTCGGGACGAATGTAGGGGCCTCTTAATTAGAAAAGGGCTCTGGGGTATCTTATACTAGACATTTATAGTCGCATATTGGCAACTATGTAGGCCCTTATAGTATCCTCCTCGTTCGACGTTTCTATGTTTCAGGTGCTGTTGGGCTTGAGAGTTCTGACCCTCAGGGGGTCCAGGAGATCAGAAATTTCATGCCGGGGGCTTGCGAGGGGCTTCCCAAGCACTAGACCCTAAAACTGAGGCCCTGAAGCCATTAACCCCGAGGCTTCATGTACTTTTTTTTTTTAATGCGGGTTATGGTGTGAGTTGGATGTTTGAGCGCATAAGGCAGGGACAATGTGTGAGAAGCCCTGTGGGGTGGATAGAGGGCCGCTTGGAATCTTGGATGGTATTGGTAAACTGTACTTGAGGTGTCTTTCTGGAGATGCTAGTAGAGCGCTGTCTTCGCATGCATCCGTGCTTAAGACAACCGAGAACGGTTGGGCCGTCTGCGAATGGTGTAATATAGGGGCCCTAATAATTAGACTAGGGTTTGGGGGTATAGTATGTTAAATACAGAAGGAACCCCCAAAACCCTATTCTAACTATTACGGCCCCTACACTAGGGCTGCCAGGGTCATAGCCTTTCGTAGTGAGGGTTTGGAGTGGTTGTAGAATCCCTAAACCCTACACCCTAAACCCTCTTAGAAGCAAGGTGCACGATGCAGTGTACACAGTGTAGAACTTGCACCATGAGACCCTCAACCGAAAATTTTTTGGTCTCATGACAGGATCCTGAAGACGGATATGGAAGGGTCCTCGAGATGCTTAGGTAGTTCTAGTGAACCCAAAGGAGTAATAAGGAGAACTTTGGACTACTAGCCCATGCATCCCTCTTGGACCCCCCCCCCTTTAAGGCTAAGTTGAGAAGCGCTTGATAGATCTGAACCCTTCAAGTCGCGGGCTTTTGGTTAACCATATGTGGGCGGAATAATTTTGTGATAATGGGCCCTTGTAGTCCCTAGAAGCCTTATTTTCTGCAGCTGTTAAGGCCCTATATTAGGCAGAAGTGCAACCTTCATGCCTAGAATCAAAAGACCCTTGTCCCTGTATCCCTAATCCCAAGTTTGTTCAGTCTAAGCTCTTGGCAGGCACAAACGCGACAACCGCGCAAACTGTTCAGCTAGCCAAGACGCCGCTTGGTGAACCGTTTTTTGTGATTATGGTCGTCGTGGTGAAACCTGAAGCTCTCGGGCGAAACGGAGTCTCGGGTTTAGGGGGTTATGCGTGGTTTACGGCTTTCGGTCTGGGTTTGGAGTTTTTGTGGTTCTGGGGTTGGGGCTTGAGGGTTGAGGATTTTGTATTCATGTTCTGTCGTTGCTTCATGGGTTGAAGAGCGCAGGGTTTAGGTCAGGACATGTGTGGGTCAGCAGTAAACACCCCCTCAAGCACTTAACTCCATCCCGCCTACCATAACAAGACCCTCGACCCTAAACCCTAAATCCGAGGCAGCACGCCGTCGTTGAAGCTTGGCAAGCAAGCCATGGCTTGGAAGCATCATTTCGGATCTACAGGAATATAGGGGCCTACCTATCTACCATCATTATTTTTCCATTCCCCATCATCGTATAATATACCCCAAAACCCTATTCTAATTGTAGTATAGTATACCCCACAAACCTATTCTAATTGTAGTATAATCCCCCCCAAAACCCTATTCTACTTGTAGTATAATGTACCCCAAAACCCTATTCTAATTATTAAGGCCCATACATTACACCCGGAATCTAAACCCCATACGTCCTATGCCTGTTCCTAAAATTCTCGGAGGGCCTGAGGCGCTGGTAGTACCAGAAACAACAGTGCATGTAGTTTTGGGTAGGGTGTAGGGTTTATAGAGTTTAGGGTGTAGGGTTTAGGAGTAGTCGCGGTTGCACTGGTTGCGGTGCGGTGGTAGTAGTCGTCGTCGTCGTAGCTTAGCAGTAGCTCAGCAAGAGGACTTGTAGCAACGGAAGAAGCTTCAAACGGGCTCGCCTGTGCGGAGCTCTGCGTGACTCCTCAGTCTTTCCGGACCTGAATTCTTACTGCCCTACAGCAATCCAAGGCAAGCCAGACCCTAAACCTCAAACTCTAAACCCTACACCCTTAAACCCTACACCCTTCAACCCTAAACCTCTAAACCCTAAACCTCCAAATTTCTTCAAGCAAGTTTCTTCATCCCGGATGCCGAGTCTCGAAAGACGTCCGGAGCCTAATTAGCCCCAAGAAAGAGTGCCCAGCATGCAGCCGAGCTGAGGATTCTGGAACTTCGATGCTGGTCGGTCCCAAAGCAGAGGCGGTTTGAGGGTTTAGGGTTCAGGGTTTAGGGTTTAGGGTTCAGGGTTTAGGGTTCAGGGTGTAGGGTTTAGGGTGCAGGGTTTCAGGGGCTTGTGGATGTAGGGTTAGGGGGCCTTGGGCTTCGGGGTTTAGAGGTTTTCTCGGCATTCGATGCTGCGGGATGGTCATGGCATTGACAGCCATAGCCCATGGTAATTACAAGCATAGTCAGTCACAGTGTGTGTGGGGGGTGGGGTTGTTTGTAAACCAGCGAGCATCGAACCAGGATGGCAGATGATCGCTGGTTTGAGCGAAGCCGTGAAGATGAATACGGGTGTGCAGATTCCCTAACTAGTAAGGCTGAGTGAGGTGGATGTTGACAATTGCGAGGATGAGGACCGACAGTTCACGGCAAAAAGCAATGTTAGTTTTAACAGTTCGATGAAGATCAAAGCTCGTGACTGTGAAACTGAAGATGATGACGCAGGCCGTGAAGGACCGGAATAGCAAGTAACAGAGTGAGTTCATCTGGCTTCTTGGAAGCTTCACTGTCAGGCTCGACTGGGGCCACATGTTCGAACTCGTTCTGCGCGACTGCTGTGTTCTAACCCCAAACTCTGCACGCCCTAAACCGTAAACCCTAAAGCATCATAAAACCCTAACCCTGAACCCTACACCCTCAAGCCCCAAATGCGAAGCGGCCTTCCTCTCTCCACTCCCAAGCAAGATGCTCTTGATGCACGGGGCTGACTCACTGCACTGCCAGTAAGGTAGCCCCCGCGAGCCGCCAGCCTAGCCGGTTTAGGGTTTAGGGTTTAGGGTTTAGGGTTTAGGGGTTTAGGGTTTAGGGGTTGAGGGATTAGGGGTGCAAGCCTCAAGTTTCGAAAACTCCCAGGCTTGCACTCTTATAACGCCCTACGAGCGCACACGCAACCCTAAACCTTGAACAAGCCAAGAAAGCCTTGATGTAGGAGCCGTAATAATTAGAATAGGGTTTTGGGAGTTGTAGTATAAACTACCCCCAAACCCTACTCTAATTCCCTAACCCCCCAGGTACCTACTATATAGAGTACTAGAGCCCCTAAGGCCCTATATAGTAGGTACCTGGGGGGTTAGGGATTATTAACCCTAAACCACCCAATCCATCGAGTCCGGGACCCCCGAAGCTCTTGAGGTCCATGCCGTGGCGACTTTGTTGGGCGCCATGGCTTTCGACCATCTCTGGGCCGCCTGGCTTTTCCGATCTCGTAAGGTTCTTCGTGACAAATATTTTTTGTAAGGGTTCTAGCAGGGTTTCCACAATTTTACAGGGGTCTTCATGTGTGAAAAGACGGTTTCTATAACACTTTTCTTCTGGGAGTTTAGAATGTTTGAGATGAGGTTTAGGATTGAGGATTCTATGTACAGTGTTTCAGTGTGTGGAGTGGAGGACTGAGAGTGTAAGACTAAGCTTCGGCGTCTAGCGTTTAGGATGTTGGGAATGGTGTTTAGGAGGTTTTCGTAGGGTGCAGGTTTTGCTTACTTTTAATTTGGGAGGTGCGACTTTAGATTGGGGTTCATAGTTCATAGTTGTGTACCTAGCCTAGCTGAAACCACAACTCAGGCCAAATGTCGAAAACGCATAGTGTGGAGTAAACCCTAAACCAACATCTTCGACTACTTGCCGCCAGGTTATCTACTTGCGCGGTACGTAAGCCGAAAGCATGAGTTGCACGGCCTGAAGTTTGCTGGATTTCCCCAATCATGAAATCCTGAAGCCCCAAACCCCTCAACCGCAAGGCCCTACCCCCAAACCCTAAAGCCTGAACCGCTAAACCCCAAACCCCTCAACCCTAAACCCTCGCAAAAATATCCTTAAACCCTAAACCCTGAGCCCCTAAACCCCAATCCTCCCCAAACCCGAAACCCTAAAAACCCAAAGCCCCAAACCCTACCCCAAACCCAAAACCCCCAAAACCCTAAAAACCCTAAGCCCTAAAGACCCCATAAGCACGGGATAACCATCTCTCACCGGACCTAAAGATCAAGTCTCCGTGTTGAGACACGAGCTTCTGAATTCTTGAGCTTTAGGGCTTAGGGCTTGAGTTAAGGTTTATATAGGGTTGAGGGCTTTACTTACGGCTTATATTATAGGGTCTAGGGCTTTAGCTAGGGTTTAATCAGGGTTTAGGGTTTAGGGTTTAGGGAACTTGAGCCTTTATAAAGGGCTTTAGGGTTTAGGGTTCAGGCTTAGGGTTTAGGGTTTAGGGGTTCGGAGCCGATGTGCCATGCCTCCGGTAGTTTCCTGTGTGCACCAGGGTTTAGAGTTAGGGTTTAGGGTTTAGGGTTTAGGGTTTAGGGTTTAGGGTTTAGGAGCTCAGCCGACACCCAGAACCTAAACCCGAAGCTTTTAGAGACCCTAAACCAGAACTCCAGGTTGCTGTACATCCTGACTCCTAAAAGCTCACGTTGAAATCTAAACCGGAACCTCCAAAGCCCGAACCCCAAGCACCTCCGGCCCCCCCACCCCCCCCAAAGCCTTAAAACCCTGAACCCTAATAGTCCCAAAACAAGACCAAGCCCCAACAAACCCTACGCCAAAGGTCCTGGACTGTTCCGGCTCCCTTCCCCGGCTGACCTTCGTCATTGATGGGAAGGCACATGGTCTTGTCTCACCGTCGATGGTTTAGGATCTACATGATGGAGGGTTTTGGGAGAACGGTTGAGAGTTCATGCGGTTTTGGGTTTTGGGCTCATAGTTTTAATTGTGTTTCTGGCATCGGATGTTGACTGACTTTGGCTTTTTTTTGGCTCAAGATCCACAAGCTTTCACTCCACAAGCGCAAACCGTGGAACCCGAACCTACAGCCTTTGGCTTATAACTTCGGTGGCGCAACTCTGCCCAATTCTGAATTCCTAACCCAGATAAGTTGCCCAGGGAGAGACGTAAGGCAGCAGAAGCCGCCCCGCAAGCTACGGCCCAACATGCGGACTTCATGATCATCGTGCCAGCAGCTTTGAAACTGGCACTGGTCCTTCTGGATGTGAGATAGGTACCAGCACTTACATTTTAACCTCAGCCCTAAGCACTAAACTTCACTGAACTGGGCCCCGAGTCCGAAACACTAAAGCTAAACCCTATACCCCAAACTAGTAAAAGCCTCAACCCAAAACCCTGTGCCTTGCACGCTAAACGAAAACCTTAAGCCCGAAAGAGCTGCGGTGTAAGTAGTTGTATGGTTGTCAGGTGTGAAGTAAACGGTGTGGCAGACCATGCCTCAGCCAACAGTGGCGTTCGACCTAACTAACCCAGGCAGGTGGAAAAGAGGCGACAACAAAAAACCTAAAACCTATAAGCCCTAAACCCTACAAGCCCTAAACCATAAAACCCTAAACCCTTAAACCCTACACCCCTAAACCCTAGAGCTGCGACTCATGGCCCCATTGCACGCAGGATTACGAGCTGACGGGAGAGGACCTGATCATGGAGAGGCAAGACAACCTATGCTTGCTGGGCGGCCCGTCTGCAGCTACTGCTGATAATATAAATGCTGTATTACCTTAAGGACCCTAAACTATGGGAATTATGGTCTACTTCTTATTATGGGTAATGCAAGGTTTAGATCATCAACCATAGGACTAGGGTTTAGGTTTAGGGTTAAGGCTTTCAGTAATTTCTGGCTTAAGGTTAATTGAGGCTTTTGGGATTCAGTGTTTGGTGGCTAGCCGACACGCACCCAACGCCATCACTTTGGATCCCGGAACCCTATGAACTTATGAAGGCTGCACCTCGAACCCCGAAACCCTAGGCTTCCAACCCTACCGCCGTAATGCTTATACTAGAGGGGCCATAGTACTTAGAATTGGGTTTTGGGGGGTTCCTTATTATAATTACAGCAGAATAGACCCCCAAACCCTTTTCTAATTATTGCGGCCCCTATACTACACCCGACGCCACCCAAAAAAGAGCCAAGCTCTAGTCAAAGGCAGCTTCGCTCTGTCTGGGAAATCGGATTCGCCTGAGGTCTCCAGGCGAACGATGGCCGTAGCCTGAGCGGACATTTGTGCTTGGGAGGGTTTGTGGTTTGCGCTTACGATGATGACCCTAAGTGTGGGAGTCTCACTGTGTGTCTGTGTCCGTGTTGTGCGTGTGTATGAATCTATGTGCATCTGTAGATATATATATATATATATAGACATATATCTTTCGTAATTATAGTTAGCCGTACCTGTCTCATGTCGTGCTGTCGGCGACTGCTGAGGATTTACTCCGCACTGGGTGTTGGGCAACGTGCCTCGATTGCAGACAGCTCCGCCTACCTTGGGGAACCCTGGCCATTCAACTCGACTTTTCATGTTTAAACTCCCCGAAATCTCAACCTTCGAGCCACAATATGGGGGCCCTAATGGGCTTTGGGGGTGTACCATACTTATACTAAGGGGCCTCAAAACAGCGTTGGTCCTTAAGCATAAAATGGTAAGCCCTAAGCCCTAAATCCTAAGCCCAAAACAGCAAAAAAAGCCCCAAACCAAGTGAAAAGCGTCAAAGCCACTCTAAACCCTAAACCCTAAACCCTAAACCCTAAACCCTGAACCCTAAACCCTAAACCCTAAACCCTATACCCTAAACCCCTGACTCCTAGCCCCAAGTCCTCCAAACTCCGAGCCCTGGGCCCTAGACTCTTCTAGAATCGGCCCAGCCCACTTCTGTCTGGTGCTTAGTAGGGAATGGGGGAATGGGTTATAGGGACTACTATACGGAACCTTACGGGAGTATCATAGGGATCCATTCCCCCATTCCCTACTAAGCACCAGACAGACTTTAGGTCTTCATGCGAAAGTTCTACGTGCAGTTCGACTATGGACAGCGACGTATCGGCTTCGCGAAGGCCTCCCGACCTGTGCGCCTCGCATCTTGGAAAGCAAAGATTTGAGCCCGGGTTGAGCAGTAGAAGGAGGAGGAGGAGGAGCAGGGGAAGTAGTGGTAGTAGTCGTCGTAGTAGTAGTAGTAGTAGTAGTAGTAGTAGCAGTAGTAGTAGTAGTAGTAGTAGTAGAAGTAGTAGTAGTAGTAGTAGTAGTAGTAGTAGTAGTAGTAGTAGCGACTGCCTATGCCACGGCTGCTGCCACGGCTACTGCTACTGCTACTGCTACTGCTGCTGCTACTGCTACTGCTACTGCTACTGCTACTGCTACTGCTACTGCTACTGCTACTGCTACTGCTACTGCTACTGCGGGTACTAATAATAATAGCAATAGTTAGAACTGGGTTTAGAGGCACATGACATAGTAGTTATAATATGGAACACCAACACGGTTTTGGTAATTATCTAGGCCCCCATATTTGGCATCGGGGCTTCAGGCATTCGGGGTTTGGAGTTTGGAGTTTCGTTCGGGCTTTTTGATCTGGGGTGCTAGGGTTTCGGAGTTGGGGCTTTGAAGTTGCCAGTTCGAGGGTGCGCGGGCTCCCAACATCTTGACTTCGGGTGCGGGTTCTCGTGGTTGACTGCATTGGAGGAGCGAGCATGGTTGGTTTTGTAGTGATGATGGCCTCAAAGGGCCGCAACTGTCACTCAACTTCTGAGGCTTTTGCGGTAGCTTAGCAATGATCTCGACTAGATGTTAGTTTAACATGTGTTTACTTGGAATCACCTGTAACAGGAGCTCGACCTTAACCTAAGACGGAGGTAAATCCGGACAACCCTACCCCTTAAACCCCCTGTCTACAAGTCTTCTCAACCTCGATAAACCCAGCACCAAAAAACCCATGATGCCCTTAAACTGGCCCTTAAACCCCAAACCGAAACCCTAAACCGTAGGCCTACGGCCTGAATCCGGACAGCGGCAAAACCCCGAGGTTTGAATCCGCTTGGGCCAGTGTGCCCATTCTCCGTTCTCGGCAATCGAAGCTCACAGCTCATGCTCCGAGCTGAGTACCCTAAACCCTAAACCCTAAATCCCTAGACCCCAAACCCCGAGCTGAGTTTGGTTTCATCATGGCCTTCTACAGGTCTCTATAAGGGCTCCGCCCCTGAAGGGATTCTACAAGGTTACTGTAAGGGTTCGGTTTCAGAGTTGAGGGTTAATAGTTCTGAGAGATTCAGGTTTTGGTTGTTGTCTGTCTTTTTTATTGAAGGTTTCTGCGTTCCGTGAATCAAGAGTGGGTGTGTACGGTTCAAGGTTAAGGAATTAAGGGTTTTTGTTGGGTCCCTTTAGATAGAATGCATAACGTTTACCTCTATGCATAACTCGCATACAGATACATACCGGCACATAAGTGTGTATGAGTATATATGATATTTGTATGAGATGTATGTATACATGCATGCATGTATGCATGTATGTACGTATGTATGTATGCGTAGGTTGTGTAAAGATTGGTTCTGTGTGAGCAGAAAGTAATTTCTGCAACCACAGATGTATACTCAATTCCATTACTTCCAGTTGCTGTTTTTCATTTTTTGAGGGTCCTCAACGGAGTTGTCCATTCTGGTTCAACAGTACCATGATGCACTCGTGCAGGTGGCCTCTAAGCTCGAACCCTAGTTCTTTTCGAATTCCGGACAGGGAACATGTCAACGAACTGCACCCTAAAGCCTGAACATGACCCGAAAGATGTACACCCGGCCCTCATCTTAGCGGTTTTGAACCAAGGGCTGCAACTCTGTCCACCGTAGTCCTTGCGTAGCACACCTAAGCCCTGTACCCCAAAACCTTAACCGTAGATCGCCGGATCAATAAACTAAGCCGAAGTCCCTGGTTCTCGACTGCGTTTGCCTTGAAGTCTTGTATGGTATGATAGAGGCTTGTTATGTTTTGATGTAGAAACACTGTAAAGGTATTATTAGATGTTTTGATCTATCAGAAGTAAACTATCGTATACTTGATGCGTCCGCATCTAGGATGGCTGCTAGCGCGTTCCGCATAATGCCAGAAATCGTGGGTTTTTGTTCACGCGACGCGGATCTGGAGGGCAGATGAGGTTTCAGCATTTCATGTCTGGCTTGGAGATTCGCAACCGAGAAAGCACGTAGAGGCTTGTTTTTTCGGATGTGGGGTTGAAGTGTTGATCCTTTTGCTGCCTTTGCTCCCCTTGGACTACAACTCAAGTTGAAACCCCCCGCCCTCCGCAACCCATAACAGAAGCCAGAATCATTACCGATACATATTGTGCCTCAGGGTTCCTTATTATACCCATACTATAAAATACCCCCCCCCCCCTCCCCCCTTAGGCCCTATTCTACCTACTCAGCCCGCTATGAACTATACTTTTTCTTTGCCAACTTCATGGTTCATGTCCTCACCCTAAAACCCCAACTACCCCCACCTCCACAGATTCCCCCCCAAACCAATCAAGGTAGCCAAACAGGGGAACTTTAGGGTTTTCTGCTTTAGTTCAGGGGAACTGCAGTGCACCTCGGGGCCTCATCCCCTGTCAGAGGCACCTCCCGCCTGGAAAGCCTTTGAGAAAAGATATCACCATGTCCTCATAGCCAAGGAGGTGCTTCAGTCTAGAAACCAAAGCTACGTCAGGCGATTCTAGAACACAGTTTTCGTAAATTTCAGTATAGCCTAACATCACTTTTAAAACGGAGCAAGGGTTGTGGTGTGTACATGGCCTGCACGAAGCGCCCTATTTAAACTCCGAGCCATTGTTCTTCCGAGGCCATCGTTCCCGCCATGCCAAGTGCCTACAAGACTCGAATGCAGTTGGCCCTGCAACTTGCGCTCGCAGATGCCTGTACTACATGATACGGTTACTTAGGACTTCAGGGCTTTGCTGAATTGAAGCTTCCGTTTGGGGTGCGGGGGTTCTCTGTAATTAAATCTTTCGCTTGCACGGACCCGTTTGGTTATGGCAAGTTTAGCCGAGTGTTCTCTCAGAGCCGAGTAAGGAGCAGGGCTGGCTGTTGCGCAGATGAAGCCTGTGTTGCGAGGCTTGTCAAAGTTTGCACAGTTTGTTCTGGTTTCCAACTAAAGCCGAGCAGTTCACCTCGATGGGCGCGCACATCCAGACAGAAGTGCTCTATAAGAGCAGGGTATAGGATTTAGGGTTTAGGGTTTAGGTTAAGAACAATAGCTAGAAGCCGTCATATCTCCGCACCAGTGGACCATGCCCTCAAGTCCTAGTCGTCCAAGTGTCTATGACTCACGTTACAACTTAGTCCCATCAAATTTGGGTGGCACTAGATTGGAGGCGTTGACTCCAACTTCGCGAAATCCAAAGGCTGCACAGCAGCACCGCAATTTTTTTCTTTGAGCCCGGCCTAGACCCTAAACCCTAAACCCTCCGTCGTGAGTCCCACAAGTCAGGCACCCGAAGCAGGGAGCCCCAAGTAAGTAAGAGCAGTATAATGATAATAGTCATAGTTTAGGGTTTAGAGTTGAGGGTTTAGGGTTTAGGGTTCAGGGAGTCATATTAATAAGAAGACAAGTTATGATAAAGTCATAATAGTAACAAGAACAAGAATAGCGGTAATACTAAGAATGGTAACAATGAAAATGACAGAATAATTTTCAGAAGAAAAAGCAATAGAGTATGACAATACTAGTACAAAGATAATACGAATGTAATCTTCACCATCGTCATGACAACGACAACAACACTAATAACAGCAATTATGACAATACTAACAAGTAACAGTACCAACAATAATGACAGTTAATACAAATGTTGCATAGTAGAGGGTTTTGGGGTTCTGCACCCTCGTCGAGGTGGCAAAGAGCTTGTTTCTTCGCTGTCCAGTTTCCGCGCTGCGGCAGCTAGCAGGCGGTTTCCACCTCTGGTCCTCTGCTGCAGTTTGGGGTTTTGGGGTTCACGGGTTGCATTCCGCTCGAAAGCAACAGAAATGGGATCCTGAAACGACGCCCCTCGTTTAGAACAGAAGCTTGAGATACTGCAAATGCTGTAAACAGGCCCCATGTCATCCTAGGCAGAGGAGCCGTGAAGAAAGAAACCGTAAGCCAGCGTCGCATACACCCAACACCTCGAATCGGCGTCAAAACCCCCACACATGAATCCTACAGCTCAGAAGTAACAGGCAGGTACTTGTTTGGATCCACTTTATGCGAGCATTCCGATGTAATATCGCCTTGGTTTGGATTCAGACTCGTGAAAGCACCGCCGGAGAACACGAAGCCTGCCTGTGAGCTGCGCCGCATGAGCCATTTCGAAAAGGACAGTTTCAGAACCCTTCAGGGTGTTGCAAGAGTTTAGGGCTTATAAGGGTTAGAGACTATAGTGTCAGCGAACTTACACCGTTCTTCATTGTGTCCTTCATCTTCGGCTTTTCTTCAAGGGTTCGATTTGGCTCACGTTATATCGCGTCTTGAGACGCCAGCCGGCGCAAAAGCTGCAGGAGTACTATAGTAAAGTAGTACTATTTCCACCTGCTCCTGCCACCACTAATACTACGGCTACCACGTAGCAGTAGTAGTAGTAGTAGTAGTAGTAGTAGTAGTAGTAGTAGCAGTAATAGTAGTAGTCGTCGTAGTAGTACTAGTAGTAGTCGTAGTAGTAGTAGTAGTCGTCGTAGTAGTAGTAGTAGTAGTAGTAGTAGTAGTATTACTACTACTACTACGACGACTACTACTACTACTACTACTACTACGACTACTACTACTACTACTACTACTACTACTACTACTACCACGACTACTACTACTACTA
>CAJNDV010032406.1:3602-32846 GCA_905221635.1 Symbiodinium sp. CCMP2456 | reverse complement strand
TACTACTACTACTCCTACTTCTACTTCTACTCCTACTGCTACTCCTACTCCTACTCCTAATCCTACTGCTACTCCTACTCCTACTCCTACTCCTGCTCCTACTACTACTACTACTAGTACTACTACTATTACTACTATTACTACTATTATTATTATTACTACTACTACCACTACTACTACTACTACTACTACGACGACGACGACGACGACGACGACCACGACCGCGACCGCGACTGCGACCGCGACCGCGACCACGGCCACGACCACGACCACGACCACGACTACTACTTACTACTACTGCTTCTGCTTCTGCTACTGCTACTACTGCTACTACTGCTGCTAATGCTACTCAGTGTGTGCCGGGAATTTATAAGCTTGTTTTGTGCAAGATGACCAGCAATCTTGGTCATCTTGGTCTAAATGGCAAACTACGTAGTCGGGCAGGTGGGGCAAGATGACCAAGATTGCAAGATTAAGTGGTCATCTTGTTCCCCCCCTAAGATGACCAAGCTGACCAGATGGCCGAACAAGATGACCAAAGATTACCAAGATGACCGGAACAAATTTTAAAGGTGCTAAATTCCCTGCACAGTGTAGTAGTAGTAGTAGTAGTAGTAGTACTACTACTACTACTAATACTACTACTACTACTACTACTACTACTACTACTACACTACTACTACTACTCCTGCTGCTGCTGCTGCTACTACTACTACTACGACAAAAACCACGACGACGACTGCTGTAGAGACGGTTACCACCACTGCCACTTCTTCATGGTGACCCCGACACTACACCGACCACCACCGGCTCTCGACTCGACTTAGCAGCTGCGCCAGACCTGTCTGCTGCTGGTAATTTAAAACGTTCGCTGATAGCAGACGTACGTCTCAAGCCCTAAACTCCGACCCCTTAAACCCTCCCCAAGCCCGAAACCCTAAACCCCGAAGGGACCGACGGGTTGTGCAGATGCCGCGAGGCACGCAGGCCGTCTTGGTAGCGATCCGGAGCCACAGCTGCCGAGGCAGCTCCACATTGGAGTTCTGGCCTCTGCTTTTAGAGGAGTACGGGACTTCGTGGCTAGGATGATAAGTAATAGAACTGTAGCTATTACTAGTATGTGCTACTGTAACTACAGTGCACCTACATCCCCGATTCAGGTACCTATAGCCTTGTCCAAGACGGGTTTTAGCTGTTCAGCCAACAACACGTAATCCAATACCTCAGGTTTTTGAGATGTTCAGTGTTACTATATGGGTACTTCTCTAAATTAGGGTCCCTTTTTAGGTCCCCAATATAGTACGGCACCCGATAAACAAGGACCCATAAAGGGACCCTTATTTAGAGAACTGCCCATACGAGGTCTACAGTTCTGAATCATTCGGTTCTGGCCTCCGGGGATTCTGGCTCCTTAGAACCTACTTTTAGGAGCGAGGCCCTCTTCCCTATAATTTAAGGGCCTAAAGAATTACGTATACTATTTTGGGGGTTCCGTATTATAGTTTTAGTCTAATATACCCCGAAACCCTATTCTCATGATTAAGGCCCCTACATCCACCCTTTAAGTCCGAAACTCTGACTCTGAACCCTCAACCCAATTAAAACCCTCGAGGGCCCCATGGGACAAACCAAGCCCTTGAGTCCCTGGCGGTGTTTAGTTGTTGCTCATTCTTGTTGGAGAAGGGAAGGCGGGGGGTTAGGGTTTAGGGTTTAGGGTTTAGGGTTTAGGGTTTGGGGGGGTTTAGGATTTAGGGTCTTCCGTTTGTAACGGTAGAATGGTTTTGTTCGGGACAGACGGATAAAGCCATAGTGCGGTTTGAAGCCTGAGCCGCATCCTGATCAGGCTCCTGCAGACAAAACGTAAAGCCGGAAAACTTATGCGCTTAAACTCACAATCCTACAACGATGTATCAACAAGTAAAAGCACCTAAAAAAACAAACCTGCTTAGACCCCCAACCCTAAGTTCTGAAACCTGAAGCCCTTACACACGATAGCCTACCGACACCGTTCACAATCCATCAAAACCACTTTTGATTTGGGATACCCTGGCGCGACCTTGTTGTTACTACGACGCTAACTATTATTACTATTACCACTACTGCTACTGATATCTACTAACCCCTATACTATGAGTATTATGACTACTCCTGCGGTTACGACTACCTTCAACAATATCATTGAAATTGCTTTGATTCTACTTTTACCCCTATACTACCCTTTGTAGTTCCTTTTCTGATTGAACCAGGTTTGTATACAGGATCCTAGCAGGCAGCCAAAAAACAGAACTAACATAAAGGCTATAGGCAATACGTACACTAGCAGTAACAATTACATTACAGGACCCTAAACCCTAAATATCAAATGGCTAAACCAAAAAGAAGGAACGACAACCGAGACTATACCCAAAGAGTCCAATACGCCTTAATCAAGCAATATACGTTATGATTTTGGCCCGTTTAATCTTTCAAGCATATTTACAAGCCCCAAGCCCCGAACCCCCCCTACTCTAAGGGTATATTAACCACTGGGTTTCAGGTTTCTCAACGATAGTATTAAGGCCCTTTAACTTAGCATACATTCCTTAACTTAAGGGGACTTCGGCACTACCGAAGATTCTTAGGTCGTCGCTAAAGCCACGGCGTGAGGCATCCTCCAGCTCCAGATGGTCCATCGCAAAGGATCAGGGCTTTAAGGTTAGAGTATAGGGTTTAGGGCTTCGGGGTTTAGGGTTGAGGGACAGTTTTTAGGGTTTAGGCCTTAGGGTTCGGGGTTTGTTGGAGTTTAGGGTTTGGCGCGGTTTGGGGTTTAGGGCTGAGGGTTTGGGGTTTTTGAGGGCTAGGCTCAGAAGCGGGCGTCGGGGTTCTTCGGGTTGAAGGGTCTTGTGTGGTTCAGGGCTTTGAGTGTGGAAACAAGGGGCGGTCCTAAAGGGGTTTTGTAGGGTTTAGGGCTTTCGGGCTTAAAACCCTAAACCCTAAACCCTAAAAGGTTTTGAGGTTCCTAAACCCTAAACGTATCAAAAGGGTCCGAAAGAGCCGAGGCCTCTCAGGGGTGAATGGCTTGAGGTCTTAGGGCTCAGGGCTTTTAGGGTTTAAGGTTTAGGGTTTAGGGTTTTGGGGTTTCGGGTTTAGGGTTTAGGGTTTAGGGTTTAGGGTTTTGGGGTTTAGGGCTTTCAGGAATTCACTGAATCCTGGGGAGTCGAAGGAGAAGTCCAGGGTTCAGTCTTGGGTTTAGGGTTTAGGGTTTAGGGTTTAGGGGTTTAGAGACTGAGGGCGCGTCAAGATGCAACGAGAACTTTAGTATAAAGCTCTATAGTATGGGTTTAGGGTTTAGGGTTTAGGTTTAGGGTTAGGGGTGCTGTTAGCATTATTCAGACCTCTTTTTAAGTTGAAGAACCAGGTGTTGGGATTTGACGTGTTGAGTATAGCTCGGGTTAACTCTACACCCTTAAACTCTAAACGCTAAACCCTAAACATAAGGTTCCAAGGGCCGAGGTTCAGAAGATCGCAATGGTCGCCTTAAGTACATCTGAATGGCTGAGCCGTCAAATATGAGGCCGCGGCCCTGCTGACGGGCGAGCTAGGGTTTGGCGGTTTAGGGTTTGGGGGTTTAGGGGTTTAGGGTTTGGGGTTTAGGGTTTCGGGTTTAGGAGTTTAGGGGTTTAGGGTTTCGGGGTTTGGGGCCCTGCAGTCAAGGACTTCTAGTGCTACCCATCTGCAAGGACCCAACAAGCCTAAACACTACCCTCCAGACTAAAGCCGGCCCACGCTGAACTCGCAGCCTTTCCCACAAGAGCCCCAATAAGCCCTAAACCAGGTACACCCTCTGGCCGATAGATTACAAAGGGAGTTCCTTCACAGGTGTCTGGTTTAAGGGATTTCGGCGTTTAGGGTTTAGGAGTTTCAAAGCGGCTCCTGATAGCTATCAACAAACACCAGCAAGAACCGAGCGTTTGCCCAGTGAATATACAGCCCCTCAATCCGTCGAAAAAATTCCCCATAAAGCCCCGCAAAACCAACAGGGGCCCAGGTGCCCCGCAACTGCGGCAAAGCCTCTTTTTCTCCCCAAACCCTACATGCTAAAGGCCCTGACCCCTGAAGCCTATGCCGATACCCTAAACCCCAAACTTCAGTACCCCAAACCCTAAACCCCTAAACCCCAAGGCCATAAACCCCAAACTTCAGTACCCCAAACCCCAAACCCTAAACCCCTAAAGCCTAAGGCCCTAAGCCCCAAATCCTCAACCCTAATTCCATACTCTCTGAGACCCTGGCTCCCACTGGGAAGCCACTTTCGTGGCGGCAAGCAATGCGTTGTACCTCCAGGCCACCGGAAGGCATCGCAACACGAAGGCTAGCCTATACATTTGTACTTTATTTAGGGGCATACGCTATTTGGGTACATGGAATTTAGGGCCGTTGGTTTGGGACCCTAAACCCTAAACCCCTAAACCCAAAGGTTCGTGGAGTGCAGGGGGCCGCGGGGCTTCAGTTAAAGGCCTGAGGGTTTAAGGTGACGAGTCGGGTCGGCCAAACCCTGTCAATTTGCACATTGGTCCCGTTAGCAGTTTAGGGTTTAGGGTTTAGGGTTTAGGGTTTCGGCTCTCACACTGGGACAATCCAGGCGAGACAAATGACGGGTGAGCTTCAAAGTGAAACATCTGCACATGCTAGCACAACAATCACACGGGCCCTAAGATGAAGAACCTCCACAAGCAGCTTGTCGCATGTGCAAGGTTTAGGGTTTAGGGGTTTAGGGTTTAGGGCGACTCTACTACGAAGAGTACCTAAACGACAAAAGAATACCCAAAAGTAAGCAAAATAATTGCCCAACACCGACCAAAGGACATCCTTCTACATACTGTTGGGGGGTCCGGGTAAGTCTCTCTCAGTGTTTAGTCCTTAGTAGAGGCCCAGCTATTCCCGGGTTTCAAGATCCAATGTTTGCTGTGCGACGAGGGTCTTCACAGCCTTGGAGCACAGCTCCATGATGCAGGGGCCCGATTATTACCCAATAATTGTAATCCAGGGTTCCTGAATCCATACGTATATGAGTGTATATATATATACACATATATACACACTCTCTCCAATGATCCCAAAGCTCTATTCGAACACATAATTTGGGCCCCCTCAACCCGTAGTAGAAACTTTTAAAGATTCCTGTAAAGAAAGCATAAGAAACCCTAAGGTTTTCGGCCAGAACATCCTCAGAGTCGTCCTGAGTCGCGGGCAGTTGCCGGAGGTCTCATGTGTGCTAGGGTTCAGGGTTTAGGGTTCAGTGACTCAAACCCGAAGTCCTGAATCGGACGGCTTGGTTCGGCCATCTCGGGTGCTAGGGTTTGTTACAGAGCATTGCGATTCGGCATGGAGCCCCAAGGCATCGTGAGGGCAAAAACATACATAAGCCCATGCGCTTGTAACTATTGCATGTGGTTTATATAAGTTTGCCAGAAACCAGTCAGTCGACCATGTGTCTGGGATGGTAAGTACAAAAACTGAATTCGATTCTGCCATATTCTGCCGATGGAATGCTTACTGCTTTGCTGCTAACGGTTGCGATCCGTTTTCTGTCCGACGCACAAGCGCCACCGATCGCAGCAAGCTCACGTCTCTGAGCACGCTAAAAGACGTTTTGCCTGCGGAGGACATGTCACATCATAAATCCCAATCCCTAGTATGCTGGCAAGAATACACGGCGCTTGGAGAGGGTTCAGGCCTACATCCAAGTCTTGACCAACATACCAATACCACCATAGGGAAGCCCACCTGTACACCTAAGGTTCCATCACAACCCCATGAATCACTACGAATACAATGAACTAGTTAATAATCTCAACTTATAATACTTGCCTAGGTACTAAACATGTTACCCATAGTAAAATAACTTTTCCGAACCCTAAACCCTAGACTATATGGGGTTTCCAAAAGTAGGGGACCCTCATAGAGTACCCTAAATAGTAGGATCCTTATTATAAGGACCCCAAAATGGTGTACCCCAATTTTCGGAAACTACCATAACCTCACATCATGTCCTCCGGGTCTCTGGGCGCCTGCTGCTCTCCTATGGGAGTCCCACCACGCCAGGCTGCAGACCAGGCGGCATGGGTATGGTTATACATATCTATATCTAGATATATATATATATATATATACGAGTCTGGTTATAAGTCCCCGAATATGGGTAATAATTAATCCCACGGCCGTGGAGGCTCATGTGTAGTTGTGAATGGAGTTAGAAATCACCGAATATGGCCAATTATTATAGTTAAACCCCTTGATACCTACCCATGAACCTCCAAGTACCCCTACAGAGCCCTTCTACGAGTCCTTTTCCCCTAATAGCTGCCTTTCTCCGGGCTTGGAGTTTCGGGTTGTTGGATATAAGTGCAAAGGAGATTTCTACTAATAACTATGGCTATGGATTCATTGTTTGTAGCCCTGGTTACTAAGCCCCACGATCCTTCAAGCATGAAGTCCAAACCGACCTAAAGTCAGCTTCCCTCTTCCTGACCTAACCCACTTTTATCATAACTCCACAAACCCTAAACCCCTAAACCCGTAACTCCCGAAACCCCTAAATCCTCTGAAGCCCTGTTTACGATCCTGAACCCTGCATCTTAATGTTTGGGGCATGAGATTTACGGGTTTAGGGTTTAGGGTGTAGGGCCCTAACCTTGGCCCTCAACCTGAATCCTAAGCCGTCGTGGTGAGGTCCAGGACGCGTTGGTCCGCACAGGAAGGCGATACTGAAATCCATGCGAGGCATCGGAGACTCCGAATGCAGCTTGTGATGATATGAGGGTTATAGGGTTTAGGGCTGACGTTGAGGGTGATACAGCTCTTTTTTAAGGCTTTAAGGTCGATTCTATATGTGTTATACAGCTGTTGCAGGGACCTGAACAAGTTTTCTATGGCCTGAATCGGAGACCGGCTCGGGTTGAGAGCTTTGAAACTGAAGCCATTACGGGGATCCTGTTATAGAACCCTACCCTACTGTATAGTACCCTTCAAACCGACCCTGTTTTGGCACCCCATAGTACCCTTTACAGGGCTTCGGGTTTAGGATTTATTGGCCTCGGGCCTTCGGGTGTAGGGCCTAGCGCATTGAGGCTTTTCTGCCTCGTGCATTGCTGAACGAAGCGCAAGGCATGGTGTTTTAGGGTTTTGCTTGTGGGTTCAAGGATGTGACACCGGGAGTGGATACGGACGTACTGGTAATCTGCAGCCGCATAAGATAAAGGCGTTAATAAGTGGGACAGGATGTTGAGGCTAGTGCAGCAGCTATGATAAGAAATCCTTTGGACCAGCATGATCTACCAAAATGTTCAGGCCCCCTTGCGAAAGTTGTCTTGTTCGAGGGCATCGAAGTTTATGCCCTAGCGTTTTCGGATATGGATCTTTAGAGTCAAGATCATCCGACGACTGCCGGCGTTCGTCATAAGCAAAGATCAGAAGCCAGAGCTCCAGGCTCGAGTGCTGATACGGGGTGCGTAATCACTGGAATTGCTGAGTTTTTTGGAGGTAGGGGGGGGGAGGTGTTGCAATATACTTCTATATGGAATGATATGGGTGTGCTACTAGTTACTGGCAATTCTAATTCATCGAGCCCTAGATTCAGCCTTGTTCCAAAGAGGTCACGCAAGTTCTGAGGGGCCTATAATCTTCTTCAGTGTCAGTACGTACTCTTAGACATTGGAATAACGAAGACATCGCCGAAGACCTGTGTGTCCTATACTTGGAGGTTCATGGGCGGTTATAGGTGGGGTTTTCAAGAACTCTGTCCGCTTATATGAGCTATACTTGTAGTAACCATACTTAAATCTACCCATGAACCTCCAAGTACTTCTAGCTCGAGCCTCAGAGCCACAAGTCACACGATTAAGTCTGCTGCACCCGCCCAGAACGGGACAAGAACGAGTACCCACGATATGAGACGCCCTAAACCCGAGGTCCTAATCCCTAAATCCGACTTCCTTTCCCTCTAGTGAGAGCAGCCACTGTAATTCCTTTATTTTTGGTTTAGCCATATATATATATACATAAATACACACACACACACACATAAAAGTGTGTGTATATATATATATATACACACGTAATTATATAAGGTTTGAAAAAGGAACCACAATGCAGACTATAGGCACCCTTCCAAGACGCACGACCCTAAGAGCTGATGGCTTCCGGCGCAGGAATTCCTGGTGACACTCCATGGCTAAAGCCACTTAAAGAGCCCAGGAACTTGCGAGGAAGTCCTGGCAAATCCAGGAGGGGGTTTCAGACAGCCCCCTCCAAGACCAGCACTTGCTCGGCATAGCTACGTCTTAAGGATCCTTCCTCTCTAGTCCAGATTTCCGGCTTCTGCGAATTTCCCGAGTTTTGGAGTCAGGGGTGCCTGCGGTTCCGGCGGACACCATCTGCTGTGGCCAAAAATCACGAACTACGGAAGTCACACTCGCGATACAGAAGCCTCGCCTGCCCGTGCTGCTCTGGTTTAGGGCTTTAGTGTCACTAGCGTCTAATTGAAAAAAGTTTATCTGTTGTACAAAAGCGCATAACTGTTTGTGATACTGCCAGACACCCCATGGCTGGGCGGCCACTACGACCACCACCACCACTGTAACTTGCAACTAGGAGAAGCATCGGTGATGCCAGGAAGCCTAAAAAATATAAAAAGTGGCCGCCAGTGCTGACAAGGACCAATTCAAAGATCTGCAGACATGCTTGGGCAAAACAGCAGCATGCAGCACGATGACGGATGTGTGGGGCAGAGTAAAACCTAGAGCACTAATTCCAAGAGGGTCCATATACACTACTATTATGGAATTAGGCTCCCAAAACCATAATAGGGATGGTGTCTTGGGACCTAATTCCATAGTGGTAGTGTATATGGACCCTCTGTGATTATTGGAGATGGCCATGGCAACTCCCGGTATGCGGGTTCCATCTTGCCAGATACTTGCTGAAGTCACTGTTGCTAGGCCCTAACGTGACTAGCTTCTGGTGGGCTCCCTAAACCCTAAACCCTAAACCCTAAACCAAAACCCTAAACCCTAAACCCTAAACCCTAAACCCATTACGTGACACGAGGCAGCCGGATCCTCAAGAAGCAAATGAGCGGATGCATGGAAAAGCGAGCTTCCAAAGCCACAAACGATGCAAGCCCGAAACCCCAAAAGGCCCTAAGGCCTAAACCCCAAAAGGCCCCGGAGTTCTTAGGGTTTAGAACCCTAAACCCCAAACCCCTAAACCGCAAAGGCCGCTGGAGTTTTTAGGGCCTGTAGGACCTGGGAAGTTTAGGATCTAGGGATCCGGCTCCAGTCTCGAGACTAAGGCGATTAAGGCTTTTGGGGTCTTGGCCGTCGGCTTTAGGGTTTGGTTTCCCTAGAGTTTAGGGTTTAGGGTTTCAGGGCTTAGGGGCTTACGGGGTTAAGGGGTTTAGGGCTCTAGGGGTTTAGGGTTTAGGGTTTCAGGGCTTAGGGCTTAAGGGGTACAGGGGTTTGGGGGTTTAGGGCTCTAGGGGTTTAGGGTTTAGGGTTGTAAAGCCCGCGTTCCATGGAACATGTCGCGGTATGTTTCGACTTCTGCTTGCCACCATTCAAGTATTCAAGTTCTTCTAAGGTCGCCCCAATTACGCGAGCTACTTCAAGTACTTGTGCTTTGTCGCGGGCCGGAACCCACTGCTCCTCTAGTTGTATAAATACCCTGAGCCACTGAAGCCCTAAACCCAAAAGCCCTAAACTCAAACTATGGAGCTCTGTAGCTCGCAGCTTCCATGCCGTCGACATCTCATGGGCTCATGCGCGAAGAGCGCGTTGCACCTGGGCTGGCGGGCACGAGCATGCAGCGAGGGAACGGCTGAGGGCTGAAGGTTTAGGGTGATAGTCTGGGGCTTCGGGTTCAGAATTTAAGGACGAGGGGTTTAAGGGTTATAAGGCTCAGGGTTTACAGAGTTTTGGATTTATTATAGGGCGCCCAGCCGCAATTCAACAGCTCGTAGGAATGCCTCGAGTCTCGACAAAACAAGCAGGTGACGGTGCCGGGGCATCTTTCAGCACCTCTTCTACTGACAACTCATGAAGCCTCACCTTGAACCTGTGGGGTGCGACAGGGAAGGCAGGCTAGTGTAGACTTGCTCTACTTGGGGGATCATGGGACTCTTACAAGTACGGCTATAAGTACCTTCCTTAACAACGCTATAAAGACATACTCGTAATAGTTAAAGTTACCATGTTTGAAACCCTCGTTACTAAGTCCGACGGTCCTTCAAACCCTAGAATCCCTTGTAGAACCCTTATAGATCCCGTTAAGGAACTGCTTGCATCCGAGCCGCTCAAGAGTCTCTCTGCAACAGGCTCGCTCATGCGTGGAGTTCGGGTGTCTTTTGCTTCATCTCCGTTTGCATGCACGTCTACACGGTTGCTTGCAGAACACTCACGCAGGAACCGACCGCACACTGACACCCCTATCTTAACTTGGGTTTAGGATCCGCCGCAAGCCGCGTGAACAGTGGCTGCACTACTATGGTTAGCGGACGCTGAGTGCAGCATCAGAACGAGGCACCTCGTGTGAATTTTTAACCATCTTCACATGGCGTTTTCTTGTCCTCTGGTGTATTGGGATGGCTCCAAGAATGAGGGGTTCCGTCCGTGCTGTTATACATGTAGAGCACCGTGTGTACCTTCTGTTCGAACTCCCATTTATGCCAAAACCTGAATCAAATATTGGCAACCGTGCAGAAGTCTGCTCCCCTCGCGGGGCGATTCTTCTGCCAACTGGACTCTAACTCATAAACCCTCATGGGGCTTGAGGGTGTTAGGGTTTTGGGTTCTGGATTCAGAGTTTACGACGAATAAAGGGCTTCCAGCATATATATATATATATACACATTTAATTATATATATATATATAGATAGATATGTTAGGGCCCTAGTATTTCACGACGGCCTCTTTCTGAAAGGGGGGGCAGAGCTCACGTAGCTTTAGGCTCACGGCCAAAGGCAAGTGTAGGTCCGGAAGGATGGACTGTAATGTGGCAGCTCCTTGAGAAATCCAGGAAACCGTGGCCTGTAGGACAAATACTGCCCGGTCAGGGCTCATAGATGTCCGGGAAAGAGGCGAGACGGAGTGGGCATCCTAGTTCTATGCAGGTTTCCAAGATAAGCCTGGCAAAGGGAGTGAGTCAGAGGCCCATGGATTCAACAAGGCGGCACTTGCAACCACCCAGCTTATGGCAAGGCGTTGTGGGAAGTTGATGGCCGCATCTTGGTCCATGCACTGCTGGCAAGAACATACCGTCCGCAGCGCCCACAACCAATGATGCAGAGTTTATTCCGTTTTGCAGATCCCAAGCTATCAACCAAAGCCGCAAGGAGTAAAGCTGGAGGATATCCGATGCACGACTGCCCCTAAACTTTGACAATCTCTTGACCAAGTGATCATCAGCCGTGTCGCACGGACGTCTCAAGCAAAAACTCAGCCTCTGCTGTGGCTGCCCACTTTTGCAAAACAGGAACTACGGTTGGCCAGATACACCCCGCATTCCCCGTAATTCATAAGGAATGTACCATAATTCCCATAGTTCAGGGCCCTTAAGGTAATGCAGGATTTATATCATCAACAGTATGGCCTAGCTGTCTGGGTCCAAGAATCTTGGGATCAAGTCGAGTCTTGAACCTTTGCTGCGATGCATGAAGACACACTTCCGAACAACCTTCCCAGGGAAACAATTACACCGACCCAAAACACAAGAACCCGAAGGGTACACAAGAGCAATCTGCTGCACGCTGAGCTTTAATTTGGGATGTGTTGCCCCTGCTTGGAGGATCATGGGACTTAGTAAGGAAGGTGAATGAGTACCGTAATTGGGGTTGAAAGGAATTTTTAACTAGAAGTACCTCAGTTCTCATGCTAGTTACTAAGTCCCACGATCCTTCAAGTAACTCAACTCCAATAGTATATCATTTAAGGACTCATATTAAGAAACCAGAGTCAGGAGCCCTAAAACGGTACAGCACAGGGTTTTCAAGGGTTCAGGTAAAGCCTAAAGCGACGCCTGCCTATGACGAGTCCCCACCCGCACAAAGCCTTAGAATAAGCTAGCGCGGGGGTGTAAGCCCTATAAACACTAAACCCCCAAACCCTAAACCCTAAACCCTAAACCCTAAACCCCCAAACCCTAAACCCTAAAGGGGATTCGAAGCTTCGGGACCTTCGCAGCCATTGGTCTTCTCATGTACGGATCCCCAACTCTGGGGTTTACCGGGGCTTCCTTTGGGTTCCTGAAAGGGATCTATAGGGTTTTTTAAAAAGGGGATATATTGCTTGCTTGAAGGATCGTGGGACTTAGTAACCTGCGTCATAAAACAAGGTAACTATAGCTACAAATGCTTGTAACCGCAACTGAGGATTTTATAACCTTACCGATTCCCATGATCCTCCAAGTAGGAGGGTTCAGGGACTCCAAATCTGAAATCGCGAGGCCCCTAGGATTCCAATAGCCACGGCCTAGATTTGACTTCCGAGCCCTGCTGGTTCAGGAACCTAGCAAACATGAAAACTGACCCTATGATCTTTTGGAAGGATCCGAAAAAAGCGGGGGCGTTGAAGGCTGCAAAACTGTATGGAACCGTGGAAACCCTGATCCAGCCCTTATAAGCCCGTGCCCATAAAGCTCCTAGGCGTAAGCTAAGCACGGAGCCCCAAACAAAGGCTTCCTAAAGCCGCGCTCAGCACCAATGCAGGATGCAGGCCTCGGGCGACAGTGCAACTAGGCGGGTGTCTTTTTGTCGTGCTTCTACAGGGGCTCATAGGGTGTTGTGGGTTTCAGGGCTTAGAGGATCGTTTATGTATATTTAAAGGCTCAAAGGTTTGTTAATTTAGTTTTATAAGAGTTTGAGTAAAGCCACAGGGTTTCGGGTTGCCTGGTTTTGGGGGGCTTGGGGCTTGTGGTGATAGGTGTAAGGCTTAGGGTTCCCTGGGGTACTAAACCATCAACCTCTTTTCAGTGAACACTCATCAACCGCTTTTCAGCACGGACTGAGGTGCCGGCCACTCATCAACCCCAGAACCCTGAACCCTAAAAGCTGAACCCGAAACCCTACACCCTAAACCCCTAAACCCAAAACACTGAACCCTGAACCCTAAACCATACACCCTAAAATCCTAAACCCTATAAACCCCAAACCCCAAACCCCTGAACCCCTAAACTCTAAACCCCTAAACCCTAGCTCGCCCGTCAGCAGGGCTTGAAGGGGCTGAGGTTTCAAGGCGTTCCAGCTCCGCGCCTGCGGGGGCTTGGTTTAGGGTTTAGGGTTTCAGGGTTTAGGGTTTAGGGTTTAGGGTTTAGGGTTTAGGGTTTAGGGTTCAGGGTTTAGGGTTTGGAGTTTAGGGTCTTAGGTCGAGGAATGTATCGGGAATCGGCCGTCTCAGCTTCGAGGACAGAGATTTTCATAGGCTTTCGGATTTGTACAGTGCTTCGTTACGAATTTGTGTAGATGATGCCGGTCATAAGTTAAGGCTTTATGTGATTATTGTAGGCAAATCAGAGTGCACCGAAGCGGCTGAGGGCCCTAAACACGAAATATTGCAACATAAAAGGCCCAAAACCCTCAAGACCCCAAACCGTAACTCTATCCCTGTAGTCTCTATAGTAACCCCTATAGCAAGCCCTGTAGCAACCCTTATAGTAGCTGTAGCCCCAAAAAGCTTTCAGCTTTACAGGACTCTGCGCCGAGGACAAGGCCCTTCCTTCCAGCAGAACAGAGATCAACGCCCGGGTATGATTTCCAGTACCTGATTCGAGCTTCATGGGTGAAAACTAGGGTTCCTTTAAAGGTTCTATAACGTTTGGGGCTTAGGGCTTAAGGTTAAGAGTATTTAAAAGTAGGGTTCTAAGTCCCCTTATGGTTAAGCTTTTTCCCCTACTTATAATCCACATAAGAGTATCAATACCTCCAAATGACGGGACCAGCACCACCCCCCGCCATCACCACCACCACAACCACGATAGCAGAAGCAATGCTGGCAACATACGAAGAAGGCCAACAGCAGAACTGGCCGTGAAATGGGACATGTAGAATGACAAGAACAACACTTGCTTCCACAACGGAACATCAATAACAGTCGTATCCTCGCTGTAGTTGTCATTGTCAGGCCTACGCTTGCTGTCATTCTGAGTTGGCGGAACTTCTGTAGATAATGGAACCCTAAGATGACAAGCTTCAATATGGGTGAGACAGAGAGTGCAAGAAAACTGGGGCCCTTCCCTTCGGAAGGCATTTCTTGAATGGGAGAGGCCGAGCCCTGGTGGTTGGACCAACTCACTCCAAAGGCGACCAACGTCAACAAACATGGTGCTGACATTGACATCTCATTCAAGTACTCTCTTTCATCTAAAGCACTATAGTGGCGGCCGCGCTGCTGCTACTCCTACCACTGCTACTATCCTGCTGCCACTGCTCGTATTCGGCTATTAGAAACGCGACGAGAGCGACGCTCAGGACCATGACATGACAGACAACAACAGCAAACAAGCATCCGCAGTGCCATAGTGGCCATAGTGTTATCTCCACTGATTCACTGATCTTCGTAGCAGTAATGATGTTTACACATGCCTGTCAACAATTGTTCAAGTTTGTGTTTCTGCGACGAGGCCGACGATAGCTTTAACTACCCAGCTCTACGCATATGTCCAAGCATAACCCTAAACCCTCAACCCTTTTTTTTCTGCATCCGGGCTTGTGATGTCAGCCTAAAAGGCTAAGCCCTAAACCCAAGCTTCCATTTGCTTGGTCCTCAGCCGGGATACGCTGATGGAAACGACGACCTTGGACTGCGAGTCATCCGCGTCCCCGAAAGGCTTCGTGTAGTCACCTAGGCAGAATAAGGCTTTGGGCCTTTGGGCCTAAAGGGTTAAGGGTGGCTTGAAGGGTTTAGGGTCTATAAAGGTTCATAGCTTAACATTCAGCGCTCTCTGGTCGACGCATGTCCGTGGTGGTCTGACTTGGGGGGGGTGCCAACGACAGCCTCGGGCCAAGTTTTGTCATACTTGGGATGTGCCTAAAATTGCAGTTCGTTCTGGCATGAAACATTCTGTCGCAGCTTAAGGTTTAGAAGCAACAGCCCCTGAGCGTTTCGTTGTTGAATTGGCCAGGCTGGGAGATTTGTACGTTTGGCTTGGCGAGTGTGGCCTGGGGTCTATAGCTTTAAGTCGCTTGGTTTTAGCTTTTCGGCTCAGGGTTGAGGTGCTGTGTGGTTTGGTTCAGGAACAGATTCTGATTTTCGCTTGAACCCACTGAATTCCAAGGCGGCGGCGAGGAGGGGGGGGGTCTGCTTACAAGTCCCTGCCTTCACGATGTCGGCATCATAAGGCCCTAATATAGGGGCCTGTTTTATAGTAATTAGTTAGAATAGGTCTAGGGCATAATGCACTCAAACTTACAATTTATTATGAGCACACTACATCACCAGGATGAAAGTTTTGTCGATGTTAGTGTCTTTTGTTGGTGGCGGACGCGGAGTACCAGGGGGCATTTTAGGTGGCCTGGCCAGCGGAGGGAATTAACACGCTGTTTCAAACATTAATTATTTCTTTGTTCAGACGGAACAGTCTGCAACCCCAAGAATTGAGCTCCTTGAGGAGCCTACAGTAAGGAGGGAGGGGGTGGCTAAGTATACCTACGTAGAACTTTCGGATGCAACGAACTTTCGTCCTGCCACAAGGTAAGTCTAGTAAGGAACTCTAAAGGAATTGCATTACTACGGTTGATGACAACCTAAACTCCCCAACCGCGAGGCCCAAGAGCGTTCCGTCCCTTGAGGCTCTCAAGCCTAATATTCCTACGTTTTTTTGCAGTTTAGGGTTTAGGTTTTCCTCCTGAATCCGGATACCCTTTACAACCCAACCCCCAAACCCCTGAAATCCCAAACCCTAAGCCCCAAATCCCCTCAACATGCCCAGCGGCCAAGGTAACGCCGACCAAGGCAAACCTGCTCAGTGAGCTTGGTGGCTCAAGGTTTTAAGGGATCCGGGTTAGCATATGGGTAGCTCTCAACATTGGGGTTCCCGTTTAGGGTCCTTTTTTTGGTAAGAGTGCCGTACTGTTTGGGGGGACCCAGAACGTGACCCTAATTCAGAGAACTACCCACATAAGGCTAAGTCTTTTGTCGAGGCTTGCGTCTTGGAGTTGAAGAACAATATTGGGTAGGACGAGGGCCTTTACTGACTTTTAAGGCAATGCTGTAAACGCTTTCGGCGTTTACGGTTCATGGGCCTGTCCAACGACCTGAAGGCGTAGTACTGGTTTAGAGTTTAGGGCCAGGGTGCTTCCGATGAAAGTCAACACAATGTGTTGAATCGTACCTGCTGGCCGTCATGTTTTAAAGGTCCTGAATACTCATGTGGCGGATGCTTACCCCAAAACCCCCTGATAAGAACCATGAGGCTTAGAGCTTGCGCTTTGGGCTATGAAGGAATTATGAGACTGACAATGGAGAAGTTCCCTGAATCTGCACCAAAACTTTCTTTTGTTTCAACGCTTTGACATTGTGGAGATAACTCGAACACTCCAGGCGCCGCATCTTCGGAAGGAGGGTTTAGGATTTAGTCCTGAAGCCCTAACCGCCCAAGCCAAACACACCCCAGCCCTACCGTGTCTACAACACTTTTTTGGAGCACTTATCACACCCCAATAACCTGTGTGTCTTTCAAGGAACCTAAACTCAAATTAATAAGGAACCCGTATGATTTACCATATATCGTCATTTACGGTAACCCCTAAACCTCAACCCTAAAACCCTAAATCGAGTTCCTTATAGCAGCAACCCAGCGACACGATATGGGCAGTTCTCTACATTAAAGTCCCATTTCAGGGTCCTTTTTACAAGGGTGCCGTACTAAAACCCATAACCCTAAAGTCTAAACCCTAAAACCCTACAACCCAAAACCCTAAACCCTAAACCCTAAAACCCTAAAACCCTAAACCCTAAAACCCTAAACCCTAAAACCTCAAACCTTAAGCCCTAAAGAGGACCACCCATATCCTCCGGAGGCGGCCTTGGGACCTGTGGAGCGGCCATTTATTGCAAACTCAAACCTCGCAGGGTTGAGGGGTTTAGGGGTTTAGGGGTTTAGGGCTCTTTTGAGTGATCTAGGGTTTAGGGGTTTTGGGTTCCTTCAGGGATTTAGGGTCTAGGGGTTTAGGGATTTTGGGGTTTACGCTCTCGCAACTCGGACTCCGCCAGACGAGGTCTCTTGTGTCCAACTTGTACAGACTTAGGGGTTTAGGGGTTCAGGGTTTAGGGGGATACGGAATAGGGCTCTTTTGAGTGATTTAGGGTTTAGGGGTTTAGGGTTTAGTGTTTAGGGTTCCTTCGGATTTAGGGTTTAGGGTTCCCTCAGGGTTTAGTGGTTTGGGGTTTAGGGTTCTTTTGGAGGGATTTAGGAACCCTTAACCCTAAACCCTTTAGGGGATTAGGGGTTTAGGGTTCCCTTTAGGGATTTAGGCTTTAGGGTTCCTCTACGGATTTAAGGTTGGCACTCAGACTCGGCTTTAAAAAACCTTAGTGGTTGAGGGTCAACTTGTGGAGGTTCATGGGTAGTTATTAGTTTAAGTGGGGCTTATAAGTAGGGTAAGCACAGTCATAAGCCCAATTAAGGGACTTACAACCCCACTTTTAACGGCCCATGAACCTCCAAGTAGGGTTTATTTCGGCCTAGTCTTGCTTGGCTGATACAGCCTGAGACCTCTGCCTGCGAGTTCTATAGGGTTTCGGGCTTTGGGCACAGTGGTCCGCGATGAGGAGTGTTCATGCGACAGTACAGGGCGCTTGGGGGGTCTAAGGTGGCATCTTTTTCGGTTGGAGAAGCTGGATGGGCTTTAGGCAACATGGGGCCGACCAATCAGAACATGGCAGGGCCGACCAATCAGAACAGGGCATTAAAGTTTCGTATGGGTTCTCCACAGATCGGACAAGGCTCTTTGAGTGATTGAACACATGTTCTTCAGCAATTAAAGACTACTTGGAGCAAGGAGCAAGATTTAGAGCAACAGCCCTAAATTACACATCGCCAACCAGAACAGTCTACAGCTCGAATGCCGTGACCAATCCATTTGCCCCAAGAACACCGCTCCTCAATTCAAAGTCCTTTACCGCCGCGCGCGCTTTCCATCCATTCTGCTGAACGAAACATAGGCCCGTCAGGTCCTCTAGACTCAAAGCCCTGAACCTTCAATCTGCAAAAAACCAAAACAACTTTAAGTGCGTTCGCCCGAGCAGCTTGATACCCGGGCAATCGGGGCTTCTTGACAAGGCCACAGAACAGTGACCCGGTTCCGCCTCTCCTATAAAGTACGGACTGGCAGGGTTTAGGGCTTAGGGTTTGGGGCAACGAGAAGCAGAAACATTTGACGAAGCCGCAAACCCTACACCCTAGGGAGGGCTGTACCTGCCCTCAGCCGCGCTCGTGAACAAAACAAGTGTCAGCATAATAAGGGTTACTATAAGGGTGGTTAGGTTACCGAGCCATAACACAACTTCCTTGTTTGATTGCAGTCTTCAGGAAAGAAACTACATGGGCGCGCCTGGTGATCAAGCTCTGTCACGCTGAGGTCTCTCATTGGGGGGTTCTTGTTCAGTATCCGGGTTTCTAGATGCCGGTCTTTCTGAGGTGTCCCTCGACTATCAGAAAGAAGTAGCTCACATGGGAGACACTGCTGGAGTCTGTGCACAAACTCGCAGTGGAACGGATGTTGCAATGGTATGGTCTGCAGAGATTAGCATGTGTGTCGAAGGTCGTGTGGTCCTTACCTTTTCGTCCTCACCGACTGCTTGCAGGAACCCAAACACTCAACACGACCTCAACTATTCTACTTAATTACAGCTGATCTTTCGTGCATTTGCCAAGTCAAGCTTCCACATGCTTTTTCGCAGCTGTGTTCATCAACGCAGTAAGGCCACTGTGCAAAGCTTGCTACGAGAAGAAGAGGCAATAGAACTAGCAATTAGTACGCAACCGCAGGGAAACTGAAGTAAGCCTGAATTTTCTCTACACTGGATAAGCTCACTATGGCTGACTCGCATAAGCAATTGAATTGAAATCGCCAGACTATCGCATAGAAGGCACGCTCACGTGAAGTTCTCACCATGCAAGACAGAGCTGCTTTAGAATAGGGCTTTCCGACATACTATACTGCAACTACAATAAGGATGCCTAAGGAGAGTATTCATAACGACCCAGGCTTCAATAAATTCTGTAATATTGATCCGAAACCTGGGTGAGGAAGGGATGATCCCAAAGCCCTTTCTGCAAGGCGAATGTCGGCTGCCGTTGGGATAGAAGGAGAGCTGCATGCGCGCATCCTGCCACTGGGCTTATAGTCTTAACTCCAAGCTGAGGTGGCAATGCTGTAGGCATGAAGCTGAGCTTGAGGACTTTCCGGCCATCCGGTGCGGAGATGCAACTCCATACATCTTGCACCAACTGCCCTGTCCTAATGGTGTAACTTTTGGTGACAGGCAACGGAACGTGTCAAAGGCATATGTCAGACGATACCACCGGGATCCTACAGTCATTCTACAGGAAAGATCGCCTTCGGCTTGGAAGACAGCTGACAATGCTGTCTTTTGAGAGCCCGCCTGGATGCTGAAGGTGGGAGACATGACGCAAGAGTCCTCCCAAGCAAATACTGAGCACTGATACTGCTGCCGCATCGGCACTGGCAAGATGCAAGCAAACACTTCAAACTCATGACTATAGAGCTGTAAGTCTCACACACACACACACACACGCGCGCAAACAGAGACACACCCTCGTTGTCTTATAGGTGCCTTCCAAGATCAAAACCAGCAAAACACACTGACGTGGCTCTCGCGGCGAAGTAGAATGACTCGCACCTTCTGCTCTCGTCACTGGGAGTCTGCAAAAAGTCATCTATTGATCCGTAAAACTTCTCAACCCATGGCACTAAGTCCCAAATTCTTGGAACTACGTAATTACCCTGAATCCTAAGCCCTCTAGGTTTCCCCCTTGAAGGAACCCTCGTTTTTTGAGCCCTTATAGATCCCTTTCAAAGGTACAGAAGGCACTGCCCTGGGTCCTGGGATTTTGCACGGCACACTTTCGCACACACTTGTCGGTACTTGTCATGTGGGGGTTTCCGAAAATAGGGGATCTTAATATTCTTAATACATATAGTACCTTAAACAGTAGGATCCTTATTTTACGGACCCCAGAAGAAGGTACCCATTATTTTCGAAAATTCCCATGGTTGGATTGCTTTGCACCCCGAAGCCCCTGGAGAGTCCTTGGGGAACTCGGAGAGCTCCTTCCAGAACTTATTCACCTGGGCTTTGAAGTAACCAGGGAGAAAAAAGTATAGACTTTTATTTTATGATGGTTCCTTTAAGGAACGGGTCCCCCAAAAAAGTATTAAAGTATGGTACTCCAAAGCCCAGTCACCGTCCAGGAGAAGCGGCCACCATCCACTTCAGCATCGGCGCCTTCGACGGATGAGGGCAGGGGTTTAGGGCTTGAGGGTTTTCGGGTTTAGGGCTTAGGGGTCGGATAGCAGGAAGCCTGTCCTATGCCCTGCATCTCTCCTGGTAGCCCTCTGGCTGTTGCTTGCTTCGATCACACAGAGAGAAGTGCAAGACAACACCCTCACCCTAAACTCTAAACCCCAAGCCCCAAACCGAGGAGAGGCCGTCAATCCTAACCCAAGAGACTCTGCCGGTAACTTCGCGCGCAATGCTTCCTGAAGAAATCTCACTGGGATCTTGCCACCGAAACTCCAGATCAGGAGCAGAACTCGTCCTCTTTTTGACCCCAGACTCTACCAATCAGCTGGGAAGCAGCACTTCCTCTAAACCCTGAACCCAAAAGCCACTCCTTTTGCCGGCCTGTTCTCCGCCCTTCGAAACCAAACCGGGATCCAGAACTAAACTCTTCAGTCCAACCTTTCAACCCCACACACGAATCGTAAGCCTCAGAAAGCAGTCATGGGCACTAGCAGCTGAAGGGAGCAACAGCAACACTGCCAGCAACCAGCGCACAATAAGGCGAAGCTGTGGTCTTGCATGACTGAACAATGCAATGTCATGATAATCCAACTGATTCGGCTGAGTTGCCAATACACGCGGGTTCTTAATTCCACAGCAGAACAATGAACTTGCATTGTAAATACCTTGTCACGAATTATTACTAATTATAGATGCGATTACGAATGCTCTGATCAAGCAACGACTTGCCAATGTGTCCACATGGCAACGGGACCAAGCCTATGGTAATACACACACACACAAAGCTTAATTGCTTACGGGCTACAAATCCTCAACACATTTTGTCACAAGGGACTCGACTGACATCCTAGATCTCTTATATACATCTCCTAGGCCCCACGCCCCAGCTCTCCTAAGCCTAAACCCAGCCCGGCGGCCCTCTTCGACCAGCTGAAGATCGATGGAAGTCGAGACAGGTTGAGGCTCCTGGGCCAAGATGCTCCAAAGAAGCCCTCAACGGAATTCAAAGGAGGAACCCTGAACCCTAAACCCTAAACCCTTGAAGGAACCCCTCACAGGAGGCCTGAACAAGAAATCCTTAAAGGAAGAAAAGCCCCCTTGGGTTCAAGGCCCCAGCCCTTTGAGGAACCCACGCAGGCAGGCTCCTGATCTGCCGGGGGCCCGAGGTCCGGAAGGTAGATGCCCTTTCTTCGGGGGGGTTTAGGGTTTAGGGTGTCTTAGGGTTTTAGGATATTTTGGGGGGATCTTTGGGGGTCTAGGGTTTAGGGTCCCTTCAATTTAGGGTTTTAGGCTATTTTGGGGGGGTTCTTTGGAGGTTTAGGGTTTAGGGTCCCTTTAGGGTTTTAGGATATTTTTGCGGGTCGCGGTTTTGGGGTTTAGAGCATATAGGGCCGTAGGGTTCAGGGTGTTGGGGTTCGGGAGGTAGAGGTAGCTGCCTCTGCAAATTCCAACCTAGGCTTACGGGGCTAGGCAAAAGAATCCTGAACCTCCAATGTGCTAGCTGCTAGGCTCTCTCATGGCTTCCAGAAATTCTGAAACAAAGGCTTCAAGGGGTTTAGGGGCTTATTACCTAGACCCTTCAATGTAGTATCTCTTTTGGATGACCTATTTTCTGGTTCGGATAAGAAGCTAAGGTAACCAAAACAGGTACTACATGAAAGGGTTTAGGTAGGGTTTGGGGTTTAAGCAGTGGCGTCTGTGCTTACGCGGGGCTAGCCTAAATCCGAAACCCGTGTATTTGGGCCCTATAGGGCTCCTCCACAGTCACGGCTCTGGAGGCTTCTTTGCAGGAGCCATGTGAGTATAGAGCCCTTATAGAAGGCTTGCGCAGTACTAGAATCTACGAAAAATACGAAGAGAGTGCAGTGTAATATACTCAAGTATAAATTGACTGTACTGACATGTACTATAGACTAATATAATTCGCTACAGTAGGATGACTCTGTCGCACCAAGTCACGTTGCACCTGTGTGTAGCCTGCACACCCGAGCTTCACGTCTACTAAGCTTTGGAGCTGCAAATTTCTGAACAAAGCGGCGACAATGACGACGAAAGAAGCTCCTCCTCCTCCTCCTCCTCATGATGTTGATGATGATCATGATAGTGACGATGATGATGATTATGATGGTGAGGTGGTCATTTTCGCGCGACCAACAGCGCTCCTCGCATAAGCGCGGGCCAAGCTGTTGCTGAGACATTGTCATGACCCAAAACCCTTTCCGGCCTGGAGTAGCGGTGAAGCAACAGGCCTTTGCAGTCGATTCGGCAAAACGGCTGGGGCGAATTTCTGGTTGCAAGACAGTTCAGAATTCCCTTGTGATGCAGGTGGTTGGTTGCATTCTTTCTCAAGATTATTGTGTTTCTCCTGCGGCTCAACGCGACTAACAGGCTTCAACCCTTGGGCCCTAGGCCAATCAATTTGATTGGTGCAAGGCCTCCCTGCCAGTGAAGCTTCAGCCCAGGATAAGCATATCCCTGTGTCTTTGTGGCAGACGTGGTTCTAGTCAAGTTCTAGTACAGCACCACGCTGAAAACGGAAATGAGCCAACGACTTGAGTTTCAACCCCCCCCCCCGTCGCAATCTAATATAGACCTGTGTGTGTATATATATATATACATACTTACTTACTTACTTATGTATCGATGGTAGCGAGGAGAACCAGCCCATACATGTAACACGGAGACATGAATTACCCAGAGCCAAGGCAGCGGCCGAATCATGGGAGAAGGCGTCGGGGTCCTGCCCCAGCCTGAGAGAGACAGAGAGCGAGCGAGAGAGAAACAAAAAAAGTGACAGAGTTTAGCCTTCATCGTTGAAGGGTTAGGGTTTGGGGGAGTACAGAAAGTTTCAGGGTGGGGTAAGGGCCCGATTCAGGGTACTTCAATGGCCCTTCCAAGGGTACGATGAGTCGGGCATTTTTCAGGGTAGTAGCATTGGGCAGAGTGCTTCCAAAAGGCTTCGAACCTCATCAGGCCGGTAGTAAGAAGCAGCAGAAGCACTCATTGTCGTAGCTACAGGTGGCAGTGCCGATGGTGGCGGTGTAAGCACTGTTGGCTGTCGTGGCGGTGCTGGTAGAGGTAGTAGCAGGCAGCAAAAGCGGCAGCTGTAGTAGTCGTAATCGTTATCCTCCTGATCGCAAACGCAAGCTATCGCAAGCTCGTTGCCGTAGCCGTGGCAGTAGCGGTAGCAGTAGTAATGATAGGAGGAGGAGTCGGAGAAGGAGCCATAGCTGTAGCAGTCGCAGTCACAGGAGCAGGAGCAGGAGCAGCAGCAGCAGGAGCAGCGGTCAGTAGCAGGAACAGCAGCAGTAGCGGTAGGAGTAGTAGCAATATCAGGGGCACTGAGAGAAGCAGTAGCAGTAGTAACAGCGGTATTGCCAGTAGTCTCAATGCGGTAGCAACGGCAGTGGAGGTGGCCGGTGCACAGGATACAGCAAACACTCACAAACCAAAACGACGAAACGGCATGTGGCCGTCTTAGCCAGTTACGCACGCACTTGGTTACAGAAAGCTCCGCAGCCTTGCTAGCGTCCCAAGGATGCAAGTTGCAGCGTGTCAGTCGATGCCTCCGGGTCCCACGGCAGGCGAAACCACTGGAGTGGCCTGCGTCGCAAAAACGTCCACCATCGACGAAGAGTCCAAGACCCAAAAGCCTGAGCCCGAAATCCCAAAGGCCCTAAAACCCGAAATTATCCTAAACTTGAAGTGTCTCTTCGTCCAAATCTAACCGATAGAAAAAGAGGCCTTCGGCGATGCCCATGCCCGGTGCCGGGAGCGGCCCGATGTGGAAGGACCTTCTCTTGTTGAAGGTTCTGGCGTCTTGGGGTTTGGGTTTGGGGTCCACCAGGACCCCCCAAGGTCCCTTTAATGGAAACCTTGTGGTCCTTAATAGTGAGTATTTAGGGTATATTAGAGGGTAGTTGGGGGGTCTAGGTATGACGGTTTAGTTCAGGATGTTGGGTTTATGGTGTCGAAATGCTTGAAAGCTAAAAGGCGCTGTAATTTTTGGCTACACATGCCACAGCACACAAACAATGATTTTCTTTGGTAACCATTACAGTAGTAGTGCAAGCAGTAGCTATGATTCTGAACCCATAAACCCAAAGGCCTAAACCCCTAGCCTGTATAGAGCCCCTCTATACAATCCCTACATACTGCCCTGATAAACACCTTATAAAGACACAGATCAACCTCAAAAGAGCCAATATAGGACCCTTAATAATCCTATATAAGGTTTTGGGTGTATTCCACTTTAATCTGAATAAGAAACCCTACAATACTTGTATCAAGGCTCTGTTTTGAGGACACCCAGATCTGAGAACTAGCGAGGCTCACTCCCTTGTTGGGTTTCAGGGGTTCGAGTTGTGGGTTCAAGCTGTAGTAAGCGCTTAGGGCTTGCCGGGTTCCACATGCTGACGCAAGCGAGAGATAAGTGGCCGCGCCCATATTCGAAAGGAAAACTCGCACCCACCGCGGGCACACTATACACACCCGAAACCCTAAACTCTAGAACCCTAACCTACTCACTCAGGGCTTAGGGCTTTAGGGTTGGGAAGTGTTGGGAACAACCTCGCCTGGCATCTCCGAATGTGAGCCCCCGACACCGTATGTTTTGGGATACAGGTTCTGGTTTCAGGATGTGGTCTTCTGAAAGTTCAGGGTTTAGGGTTTAGGGTTTACGAGGTCTAACATGGCATTTTTCCAAGGGCTCGCCAGGGCTTCCCCTCTGTGTCTTCGAGGCCTTACCTTTGAATGGTGCAGAAAATGAAGTCCCAAAGCAGGCAGCTTTAAACCTATTCTGAATGTGGAGGCATGGAGGCGGCATGTCCCTTGAGGGCATCGGCCCAGCTTAGGACCCCCAAACCCCCCGGCCAGGCCAAATCCACAACATTGGGGGTGGGGGTCGATCTTTACTGCCTGATGACAGAGAGGTCATTAGCGGGGCGTCGTCACCATAGCCCTCGTTTACCGGGAGGCTTTACCCTCCCTCACCGTTCTGACGAGACGCTCGGCCGGGGGGCCTCGGTCGGAGCCTCGAGCGCCCATGCAAATGGTAGCGGCACTCTGGGCAGTTTTAGGGTTTCGGGCCCCGGGGGTTTAGGGTTTAGGGTCAACCCGAACCTCCTGAGCCCGATGCGAGACAACTTATGTAGGGGCCTTATTGATTTTGGGGCTCATTATACCACAGTTACGTACAATAAGGACCCTCCCCCCCAAAAAAATAAAAATAATACAGGTACTTATTTAGGCCCCTATACTACACCAAATCTTTTGAGGCAAGGCACTGGATCCCACTCCTGGGGAATCGGAGGACTTCCGTCGGCTCATGGGAACGAACCTGAGATGAGTTCAACTCTCGGATTGCAATGGGCTTGACGCTTGAATGATAAAGTTTCGGGTTTAGGGTTTAGGGGTTTAGGGTTTGGGGGTTTGGGGTTTAGGGGTTTAGGACTTAGGGTTTATAAGGTTTAGGAGCGGGCTACAGCTTTGAGGTTGCTGGTCTTGTTGGTTATCTGGGATTCTCTTTCTGCCACCTCGGCCGACAGCTGATTGAGGTTCATGGTTTCGGGCAGGGGAACAAACCCGAGCGGCCACAGAAGTTCCGTGTTGAAGTTCCCGAAGAGGCAACAAGCCACCACCCTCACATAACAGTACGTAAGGCTTGTAAGCCAGAACCCTTTTGCAGCGCCTAAACCCTAAACCCTGAAGCCCCAACCTAAACTCTGAACTCCAAATCCTGAACCTGAAACCCGAGACCCTCACGATATCAGTCCTGAGCACCTCAGTGGTTTGGATCGCTTCTAGAAGCTTTGACATGCCTAGTGCTGAAGCACAATTTTCAGCTTGCCCGTTCTGATGGTCTTCTTCTCCCGTCCTAGTGCTCCTACTAAGGATACATCTTAGAGTGTCCCTAATCCCCAAACCCTAAGCCCCTAGAAGCATTTTATTCTGATGCTTTGCTTTACCATCCCATGACCTGGTGCTCTGACTACAAAGCCGCCAAAGCCCGATCCCAAACACACTCTCCCAACACACCTGCAGCAAAAAAACTGCCGGGAGCTCAGACATCTCAGGTGAAAAAGCTACAAACTCTGAGAGAACATGTCAAGAGATCCCCCCCTGCCACACAACAGTCCTAAACATCCTGAGTCGTACATGGACCCTGCGGAAAAACACCTTTCCTAGTCCCCAGAGAGCCCAATACCCCTTAAAAAGGAATAGACCTTATAACTCATAATAATAAGGTTCCCTATAACTTAAAGTATATTCCTTAATTACGGGGTATTGGGCTTTCTGGGTCTAGGACCCGAAGAGAAGAGAGGCTCTATCGGCCAATATTTTCAGAGTGGCGGGTTCCACGCGGCCTTTCCAAGCAAAATCTTGAACCTCACCCTAAACTACCAACACCGACTATCTTTGCAGGGTCCCTATACGTTCAATACTCGAGTTCATAAGAAAGACCTACAAAAAGGTAGGTTCTGGTAGTTTAGGTTAGGTAAGCCTTCATGCAATGCCAGGCAGCTCCTTCGCCTGGGGATTGAACTCTGCGGCCTTGCCCCCAGGGATTTTAGGTTGAATGCGAGCACTATCCCATTTCTGGACCCAGTCGCTAAGTAGCCGTTTCTCATCCTTTTCCCCTCTGTTGCCTGATTCCTGGGAGGAGTTCCGCTCCATTTCCTCCAATGGTTTATGTCTTACTTTGGGAGGATCCAGGCTTATTCTGAAGGTAGACCACGCCCGGAAAACGAAATCAATTTCATCCTACCGGCACGGGGCATGAATCCGACGGAACGATCGTTGCGGTATCACGCGTGCCGGCTGCAACGCTTTGCAAGAGGCTGAGGGCAAAGACTCCCAAGTTCTGCCGACTTCTAATAGGGTCGAACTTGGAGGTTGTGAGATTGTTGCGATCACAGGACAGAAGTCCTAGTCCTAAATGGGCTTGAGAGCTCCCAAAATGTGAATCCTCCGCGGTTCTTCGTATGTGGGTGGGGGGGGTGCTTGGAGGTTCATGGGCAGTTATAAGTAGGGTTATAAGTCCCTTATAACCCTACTTATAACTACCCATGAACCTCCAAGTGGGGGGGGTGAGCATGATTCGTCCCTTGCCAGGCCTGATACTCCACGACCCAGGCCCCCCCAACCCCCAAAACTATGACTTAATAACGTAAGCCAACTGACACCTTAGAACCCCAAACCCCAAAATGACTCCCGAACCCCTAAACCCCCGCATCTAGATCCTTAACTAGACCCTATAGACCCTAAACCACTCATGAAAGACCCCCCCGCCCAACCAACAACGGGCCTGGGGGTTGAAATTCCAGGGCGCCGAGGTGTTTCCTGCAGCCACCCAGTTTAGGGCGTGGGATTTTAAGGCAAGAGCTCTGAAATTAAAAAATAGACCGAAGTATATGGGGATCCTTACTATACTTTATAGCATATACTATATGACTATAAGGAGTAAACCTTAAACTGTAAGGGGTCCTTATCATGAGCTAAGGCATTATCCTTATGGACCTTATAGGGACAACCAGGAGGCAGCCAATGTTGTTTGACGAAAGCGATTCTGGGGTTGTCAGGTACAAGAAGGGATCCAGAAATGTAAGAGTTTTCTAGAAGAGATTATGATAAGGTCTAAGGGTTTAGCTTTTATCGGAGCTGCCTGGACCCCGAATAGGCCACCTTGCTGAGGACTTTTATAAAGGAAATCAGAGTAGGGAGCCCTAAACAGCTAAAAAAGGGACGGTTTTGTAGGGCCAAGGTCAGGGTTCAGGGTTCAGGGTTCAGGGTTTAGGGTTTAGGGTTCAGGGTTTAGGTTGTCGTTTAGATCTGCTGGGGCATAGGTTCCAACGGACTCAACAAATGGCAGACTGCCCTCTGACAGCTAAGTGAGGTCATGCATAGCATACTCCAAGGATCGTGGGACTTAGTAACTATATATTATTTATAAGTAGGGTAACTACAGATAGACAGACGTATAACCTTACAAAGTCCCATGATCCCAAGTAGTCGTTCACATTCCTTACTAACCAGGTATCCTGGATAGAGGAGGATCGGCTTCTCAAGAGTGACATAAGCTTGAAACTAGGACTGCTGCACTCCCGGATTTTTGAACAACTGAAACATAAGCCTTTAGGGTTTAGGGTTTAGGGTTAAGCCTTCCATGCCACCCATCTCGTTCATGTCCACGGCGACCCACTGTCCGTATTCATAGTCGTAGTCTTCGCCGCCTGGAAGCAAGAGCCTCTCTCCTAACCGAAACCCACAGCCGATCTGCGAATCCAAACTTTCGGAACAGGTATATTACGGCATAAACAGAAAACAAAATCGAATTCAATCTTACGAGCAGTATGATCATTGCTGTTGGTATTATATGTCCCTATGCCCTAAACCCTAAACCTTCGTTTGCTACCAGGCTTGAGGACTAGCCAGATCCGCTCGACGTCTATCAGTTTAGGGTTTAGGGTTTAGGGTTTAGGGGAGTCTATCATCATGAAACCCTAAGCCCTGAGCCCTAAACGACACTGTCGCAGTGACTCTCGCAACTCGCACAAGGCAGGCAAGGCTTCACAACACGCCCCTGAGGATTCTGAGGTTTTGGTTTTAGGGTTTAGGGTTTAGGAGCCGGTTGTTGAGATGCTCGATGCTCGACCCTGGTAATTCTGCAATCCACCAAGAAACTGATCCAGAAACGTTGTTGAACATATGGGGATTTCCGAAAATAGG